>CAUYPK010136160.1:0-10629 GCA_963574355.1 Loris lydekkerianus | reverse complement strand
ACTATCACTTCTCTCTCTCTCTCAACAGTCGTCTGAGTCAGGCCCCACTGTCACTTCTCTCTCTCTCTCAACAGCCGTCTGAGTCAGGCCCCACTGTCACTTCTCTCTCTCTCAACAGCCGTCTGAGTCAGGCCCCACTGTCACTTCTCTCTCTCTCAACAGCCGTCTGAGTCAGGCCCCACTGTCACTTCTCTCTCTCTCTCAACAGCCGTCTGAGTCAGGCCCCACTGTCACTTCTCTCTCTCTCAACAGCCGTCTGAGTTAGGCCCCACTGTCACTTCTCTCTCTCTCTCAACCGCCGTCTGAGTTAGGCCCCACTGTCACGTCTCTCTCTCTCAACAGCCGTCTGAGTCAGGCCCCACTGTCACTTCTCTCTCTCTCAACAGCCGTCTGAATAAGGCCCCACTGTCACTTCTCTCTCTCTCAACAGCCATCTGAGTCAGGCCCCACTGTCACTTCTCTCTCTCTCAATAGCCGTCTGAGTTAGGCCCCACTGTCACTTCTCTCTCTCTCTCAACAGCCGTCTGAGTCAGGCCCCACTGTCACTTCTCTCACTGTCAACAGCCGTCTGAGTCAGGCCCCACTGTCACTTCTCTCACTGTCAACAGCCGTCTGAATAAGGCCCCATTGTCACTTCCATTTTATGATGAAAAAGGGACCCTCGAGGTGAAATGTCCAGCTCTGGAGAGGCAGCACTGGGCTGGCATTGGCGCTCAGGTGTCAGAGGCCAGCGCTAGACAGCCCCCCTGTGCCATTACCATGCTGCCTTTCACTGAAGGTCTCGCTGCGGGCAGAGGAGGTTAACAGCACCTGAGAATCTGCTCAGCTCAGCAGAAACTCCCTGGAAGGAAGCAGGGAGTAAGTGGCCACCCAGGATGGCTTTGGCCACCACTACCAGGACACAGCAATACATGGTAAGGTTAGGAACTGGGAAGCAGATGATGTTCTTTGATGTTTCTGAAGTCCCTCAGCCACAACCGAGCAAAATGATGGATTTCTGTTTGGGACAGAAATGGCTATTTGCATTTCACCATCTTTGATCAGCACTGCAGATACAAGTGGCTTGAAACGGGCTTATTGCAGCTTGAGCCAAGGCAACACGAAGCAGGCCTTTGAGACCAGGCACACCCAGCTTGGAACATGTGCAGTGATTCACCAGCCATTCTGAATGATTCTGCTTGCCTGAAGATCAGTAAGCATGCAGGCAAGGGAACGGGATGGAGACCCCAGCCCTCCCTGTCTGTGTGTGACACAGCAGGAGCCTTTAACACCAAGTTCCCAGCAGGAAAGGCTGTGCTTCCAAAGCCTAGTCCTCTGCCCTGCACGCTGGTGGCTGCGGCTGGCTTGTTCCGTGGCTGTCTCATAAAGGAGCACTTCAGCCCAACCCAGATTCTTTCTTCTCCCTCCCCCAGCCAGGCCTGTCTCACATAATGGGCCAATATTTTCCGGTTTGATCCCATTTTTTTCTCCAGCCACTTAAAGAAAAAGGCCTTAAGGCCAAAACATCACCACTGACCTGATTAGTTATCCTTCCCTGATATTTTTATCAGCATCTTCCCTTCTTTTAGCTGACAGGAGCAAGCATTTGCTGTCGTGCTAGGATATTTGGATTACAACTCAGTTGTCTGAAATATTTAACAGACTTTCGTATTTTGCATGTGTCAGGGACCTGAAACACTGCTGTTTCCTGGCACCGTCAGTGTTTTCTGATCTGAGATATCTCCCCGGTGCCCGGAGCCCTGCCCTGGAGAGACTGCTGTGTGCTGGGCACCCTGGAGTCTCCCTCCCTCCCACTCACACTGGCTGGAAGGCAGACCTTAGAGGTGCACTTGCGTCCAACTCTGTCCTGCTAAACTGCCAGCTCCTGGGGAAAGGGCATGGAGGGCAGGACTGCACCATACTCATCTCCGCCTCTGCGGAGCCTGCTCTGCGTGCACATGGCCCTCACCACAGGGGCTAATCAGAGTCTGTTGAGTAAGGGCCGCTGTAAACCACCAGCTCTAGAAGTGGCAGCCAGGCGATGGCTGCAGCGTGGCATCCCAGGGCGGTCACAATCCTATGCGCAGAGTTTCCTCGGGCCAATGGCTATGTCCAGCTCTCAAAGATTTCCAAAACTGAGGTTTATCCTCCAGCTCCCCTTGGTTTTTTTCCTCCATTGCCGCCTTTACAGACACTAAAATGCTCTTGTCCAGATTCTTACTGGTCCACTTAAATTCCCTTTCCTTTTGTTTTCCTCTCAGGAAATACATGCATAAAAACAGCAAGCAGCTCACTTCTCTATGGAAAAGAATTATCCTCCCAAGAAGACGCCCCCAGATTCTAAAGAGTAAGCTTTGAGGCTAGCAGCTCAAACCACTTTGTCTGCAGCATCTGGGGCAGGGCTGTTGCTGGCACTGGCTGTCTCCCTGAAAACAGAGAAGGGAGCTGGAGCGGGGGCCTGCAACCTGCAAAAATATTGAAGTAACCACTTGCATACTGGCAAACTTTTGCTGCTCTTGGTAACAAGCTCCTTTTATCTGCCTTCTCCACCAATCACAAATCCACATCTTCCCACATGGGGTAGGGGTCAGCCCTCAGGGGCCACACTCTAAGCACAAATCAAACTGAACACAGCACCCCACTGACATGACTTGAGATGTCTTTCTGGCTAAGTGAGAGGGTGCTGTTCTGCCTCACCATTTGGACTTTAATGGTCTTCTGGGCTGGCGGAGTGCTCACGCCCATAACCCCAGCACTCTGGGAGGCTGAGGCAGGAGGACTGTTTGAGCATAGGAGTTTGAGACCAGCCTGAGCAAAAGCAAGATCACATCTCTATTAAAAAGATAAAAATTATGGGTGGCGCCTGTGGCTCAAAGGCAGGGCGCCGGCCCCATATACCAGAGGTGGTAGGTTCAAACCCAGCCCTGGCCAAAAACTGCAAAAAAATAAAATAAAATAAAATAATAAAAATTAGCTGAGTGTGGTGGCAGGAGCCTATAATCCCAGCTACTTGGGAAGCTGAGGCAGGAAGCTCACTCGAACCAGAAGTTTGAGGTTGCAGTGAGCTGTGATGACACCACAGTTCTCTAGCAGGGTCACAGAGACTATATTTGGAAAAAAAAAAAAAAAAAAAAAAAAAAGACAGGGCTTCTGTAAGCACTGGGTGTGTGTCATCTAATTTATCGCTCACCATACTCTGGGAGCATATTCTATTGTCATCTCCACTTGGCAGAGTAGATAAGTGACGTGCCCAAGGTCATGTGGCCAGTTGGTGAGAAACAGGACTTGAGCTGGGCTATCCCTGGTGTTTATTTAGGCAGTGACTCTTTTCTACCCACATAGCTACTGCACCCAGTCTGAGGGCCCACCACAGGTCAGGGGTCTTCAGACACATTCTCCGCTGTGAACGGCCCCCTGTACACCACAGCACACACGTGGCTCCCTCAGCCAAGCTCCGTGGGGCCACCTGCACTTGGAGCACTGTGGGCCCGACAGTGCCCCGTGAGTGCCGCTGACAACTGGCCCCGTCCCCTCCTCAGGCCAGCCTGGCCGTTCCCCAGGCAGAAGCATCTCTGCCCCCTGGATCCAGATATCTGAAGGGCAAATAGCTTGTGGCTTGGAGCAATACAGCATCAAATCTGGTGCAGCCCTCAATTCAAGCTTCTCAGATTAACGTCTGCACACTCATAAAACAACTCACTGAAGAGCATTATCAACCCTTCATATATAACTCACTGGATTGGTATCTAGAGAGTTCTGCCTGGCTGATTTTCTCTGTTCTTCTAACTACTGCACAACTAAATGTTTCACAAAGCCATTTCCACACGCATTATTTATGTTCTCAAATGTTTATTAGCCTCTCTATCATGATTGGGACTTTATGAGCACTCTATGCCAACTGTGAATTAAATACATAATTTCAGAATCATCACATTCCGGTTTGGTGCTGCATTTGTCTCTATTATGCCACGGCAATTGCCGTGGGCGCCTGACAGATGACAACAAAATGTGTTTGTCCAGGGGCAGCCAAAGTGACTGACGTTTCAATCCAGAAGCAGCCGTGGGGATTTGGTGATTAGCAGGAGAGAAATTTCCACAACCCATTGCAGATGGTCGGAGGGTGTGGGAGCAGAGGGGCTCCTCCAGCCTCCCACAGCGTAGCACCGATGCTCTCTCCAGCCCACTGGTCTCTGTGAAAGGAGGTGACCACCTCACAGCACATGAAGAAGACAGATCAGAAAAAGAGAGATGTTTTTTCCTCTGCTGAGAAGTACCAACTCTCTTACAGAACAATCTAGTCTATGCCTGGGGGCCTATTGGGTAATCCAGTCCTCTCTGGGAAATACAGAGGGAACACCCAGCCCAGAACAAAGCTGCTACCATTTAGTATGCTCACTCACCCTAGGTACAACCTCACTGAAGCCGTCAGCAAGCGCACGCTGCTAAATCCCAACTTGCAAAGAAAACGAGGTCTTGAGAGGCGAAACAATTGCAGAGGTGGGGCTGGGCCTGTCTCCAGGCCTTTGCCCATCATGCCCCCTCAGCGTGGAGCCCTCTGCCCCAGGAACATTCCCAATGGCCTCCCACACATCCTTGCCCATCCCACCCCCAGGGTGGGCGCTCCTGCCTGCGGTTGTCCCAGCACACAGCACGTGCTCGCTAATATTTGTTGATAAACGGATTCAAACTCAGGTCTACTGGACTGCAAAGCTCGTGTTTCTGGCACTAAACTCAACACTTCTAGACAATGTTGTAGAAATGCCACCAGCAGTCAGTCCCCAGGGACCCAAGTGGGGGAGCTCTGTGTCTGCGCTTTTCCTAAATGTGGATCTATCCTTCCAAAGGATGCAGAGTCCTGGCACGTCTCCACCATCGTCCACATGACAGAATGAGAGGACTGAGTTAAGAGCAGAGCTTCTGGAGATTGATTATCCTACAGGCATGATGCACAGGCCCTGTCCCAGCCATGCCAGCCGGATCTAAGATCAGCCTCCAGTGTCTCAAGGAGGCAGTGTGAGGGCTCATGAGTGACCTTTACAATCATGACCCTATCATGTTTCAGCGTGGCTAGCGCTCAAAACACTAAAAATTGAAGTAATTATCATCATTTTAATATTCTACATATATATCAAAAAGTAACGTCTGTAGGTAATGCCACCATTCCTGAAAGAAAACATTTAGGCATTATTTTATAATAAATCCATCATTGAGCCTAAGGGGGGAAAAAGAAACACTCCCTAAAATGTTTCATGATGTTAAGCATTCCCACAGCTTGAGCACACGGGTGCTAGCTCGGCTGAGCTGTACCACCAACTTGGGCAGGGCAGTGGTTGTGATGGCTCCAGGGGCTGGCACAAACATTTTGTCTTGATGTGCAACATGGCATTAGTCAACATAGATAAAGGTTCTATTTCTTGGATGTTTCCATTATTTCCAAAACTTAGACCACTTTTGATCATGCGATCCTTTGTCTCTGCCCATAGAATTAGTAGCTCCCAGACACTTTGGCAGGGCCCACTGAAAACAGAAGTGCAATTATAGCTCACATCTAGGATTCTACTCTGGAGACATAGTCACGGACCACAGACGGCCACACACACAAGACATCTACCATAGCACTCTTTGCAAAGTGAAATAAATAAAACAGTCTAAACGCTCTTCAACTGAGACCTGACTAAATTGTCCTGTAGAGTCACAGCATGAAATACTATGAGGCAATTAAAAACAACAAGGAACAGAGTTGTACATGCTTATATGAAATACTTCCAGATGCATCAGTGAGAGAAAAGCGAAAGTTAACAGTGTGCGCCCTACGTCTCCGCCTATATATAATAAATGCACACATTTATATCTCCTCATTTACAGAAATTTTCTAGAACACCCAAAGCACTATTAGCAGTGGTTGCTAATGAGAAGAAAAGTTAGTACTTTCTCCCATTTTAAAATTATGACATATTTTAATATCTAAAAATAAAATACTTATTGAGTACCTTCTATGTGCCAGGCATTATTTTAAGAGCTTGAGATGTATCAGTGAATAAAACAAAGATTTCTTTCCTGGAAGAAGTTCAATTCTGGTGGCTGTTTATATTTCATCATTTATATAAATAGAATAAAAACAACCCTATGAACCCACCAGCTAAGAATCTAAGAAATGCATCACCCCACCTAGAATGGTGGTAGTTCCTTCATTGTCATCGCGGCTGAGCCCCAACCCCAATCTTTTTGACATCAGGGATGGGTTTCAAGGGAAGACAATTTTTCCATGGAAAGGGTGTGGGGGATGGTTTTGATATGAGTCTGCAAGCAATTGATGTATTATTATGGTCTGTGCACAGTCTGTTGTCTCTGCTAATGGTAATCTGTATCTGCAGCCGCTCCCCAGTGCCAGCATCTTCAGCTCAGCTCTACCTCTGATCACCAGGCATTAGATTCTCACAGGGAGTGCAACTTAGATCCCTGGTGTGTGCAGGTCACAGTAGGGCTGGAGCTCCTGGGAGAATCTAATGCTGCTGCCTTCTGAAAGGAGGTGGAGCTCGGGTGGTGATCTGAGCAATGGGGAGCAGCTGTAAATACAGATGCAGCTTTACCCACTTGCCCACGGCTCGCCTCCCGCTGTGTGGCCCAGTTCCTAACAGGCCACAGACTGGTACTGGTCCCTGCTGGGGGTTGGGGACTGTAGCTGCAGAGTACACCCCTGACTTACTCTGTTGCAAGTCTCCCAAAACCTTCTCTGTGAGACTGATCTATTTCAGCGATTTTACTGTTTCACACAGTGTTTTTTCCCAAGTTGCAAACTGAGTCCTACAGCAGGCACATGGGCAAGGCAAGTATTGTTCTTCAAAGTGTATTTACAAATGGATACTTTCACTAGTGATGGTTAAGTTGAGGGCCTCCTATCTGTCCATATCCTTAGTAACACTTGATTTGGATAGACTTAAGTGTTTGGCAATGTGGTAAGAATAGAACAATGTACCATTATCATTTAAATTTGCATTTTTCAGTTTCTAATGAGTTTGGCAACTTGTTATATTTTCTTGCCCTTGTGTTTTCTCTTTTGTGAAATCTCTGTTCATGTCTTAAAAAAAAAACAAAACCCAGCCTTATTGAGATATGATTCACACTAGTGTATATAATTTGTCAAGGCACAGTAGATCACACTTATAATCCTAGTGTTCTGGGAGGGCAAGGCAGGGGGATCGCTTGAGGTAAAGAGTTCAAGACCAGCTTAAGCAAGAGAGAGACCCCATCTCTACCAAATAAAAAAAATTAGCTGGGCATGGTGATGCATGCTTGTAGTCCCAGCTACTTGCAAATCTGAGACAGAAGATTTCCTGAGCCCAGGGGCCTGAGGTTGCAGTGAGCTGTGATAACACCACTGCATTCTAGCTTGGGAGACAGAGCAAGACCCTATCTTAAAAAAATAAACAAATAAATAAAGTGTTCAATTCCATGGGTTTTAGTATACTCCAAGAGTTGTATAATCTGTTCATGTCTTTTGCCCATTTTTGTATTAAGCATACTTTTATCTTATACATTAATAGGAATTTATACACACACACACAAACACATATAAACATTTTGGATACTAACCCTATTTTGGTTGCAACTAACCGATCCCATTTGAATCTTTTTATTCTTTACACGAATGCCTTTTGCTGAATAAAAGTTCTCAATGTTAATGCAGTCAAGTTTATTAATCTTCTTTTATTCTTTGGGTCTTATTTTAGGAAGCCTCCTCTACCCCCAAGACCGTAAGACAGTCTCCTATATGCTCATGTTCTACAAGGTTCAAAAGTTTTGTCTCTCACATTTGGGTTTTCAACCTATTTAGATTGCTATACATAGGACAAGCAGCTGTTAAAGGCAATTTTTCCCATATGGAAAAAAAGACGTGCTTATATAGAAATATTTCCAGAAATACTATTAAAAGAAAAGAGAAAGTAACCAATTTTCCCAGCATCGTTGGTGGGAAAGTCCATCTTTTCCCACTTATCTACAGTGCTACCACTGTCATTACCAAGGGTCCATGCAAGTATGTTCTGTTGCTGGGCTCCGCGTGTTGTCTCACTGGTTAGTAGATCTAATCTGGGGCCAACAGCTCAGTGTTTTAATAGTTTCAAGTATGTCAACATGTGATAGGGCAAGTCCTCCCACTTTTTCTTGAGGAATAACTTGGCTATTCTTAACTCTTTTGCATCATCAGATTGCACCATCACCAGCAATTTTGGAATTGTAATTGTAATTTCATTGGATCTATGATAAATTTGGAGAGAGGAGATATCTTTATGATATTAGCCTTCCTAACCATTAACAAAGTGCTGTTTCCCTTTTAAGGATTCTTTCATGTGTTTCAATAAAGTTCTAAAATTTTCTCAATGAAAGACTTACACATCTTTTGCTGAATTTATTTCAATGTACCTTTTTTCCCCTGCTATATCCTATTATTGATTTTAACTTAAGTTTACATTTTCTAACTCTTTGTTGCCAAAGAAAATATAAACAAGTCTTACATCTTTTAACTAGTCACCTTGCTAAACTCTTATAAAAACTATTAAGTTTTCCATATACTTTTTTTGGGGGTGGGAGGCTTTCTTAAGGTAGATAATCATAATATCTGCAAATAATGACTTTCAATTCTTCCATTCTAAGCCTTATAGCTTTTGTTTACTTGCTTTTTATCTTTACTGCACTGTTTAACAATGTTCCATAGAAACACTGATGGGGTAATCCTTACCTTGTACTTGATTTCAAAGGGCATGCTTCCAACATTTCACCACTCAGGTCCATGTTTGCTACAGTTTGGGGAGATATTTTTTATCAGGTTAAGGAAATTCCCTTCAGTTTATAACTAATTTATGGTAGCTTTGTCTGTTGTTTATTTATTTATTATTATTTTTTAGATAAGAGTCTCACTATGTCGCCCTCGGTACAGTGCTGTGGCATCACAGCTCACAGCAACCTCCAACTCTTGGGCTTAAGCGATTCTCTTGCCTCAGCCTCCCAAGTAGCCAGGACTACAGGCTCCCACCACAATACCCAGCTGTTTTTTGTTGCAGTTGTCATTGTTGTTTAGCTGGCCTGGGCCGTGATCAAACCCGCCACTCTTGATGTATGTGGCTGGTGCTGTAACCACTGTGCTACCAGCACTGAGAGAGTTTATAGCTAATTTATGACAGAATATTTCATTTTATCAAATGCTTTGTCTCCATATACTAAAATAGCCATGTATCTTTTTCTTTAATTTGTTATTGTGGTGAATTTAAGTAATAGACTTTCTAATCATGAGTCTTCTTTGAATACCTTTATAACACAATTGGATTGGATTTGCTAATACTTTGTTTAAAATGTTGGAAGTATCCTGTAATTTTTCTTCCTTATTTTATCTTTGGCTTTCACATTAAGACTTTACTAGTCTTATTAAATATGATGTATTCCCTCTTCTTTGTTTTCTGGAAAAGTTTTTTGTTTGTTTGTTTGGTTTTTTGTTTGTTTTTACAATGGGAGTGATCTGTTCCTTGAATATTTTGTTAGATTCCACCTATAACAACCATCTGCACTACTCAGTCATAAAAAGGAATAAAATAACATCAGTTGCAGCAACTTGGATAAAACTGGAAACCATTACCCTCAGTGAAATATCTCAGGAATGGAAAAAGAAAACCACACCACATTTACTCTCTAATTATTGGGAACAAATTGATAGGCACAGACAGGCACAAAGAGATGCAAAGGCCACTGGAAATCAAGAAGGCGGAGGGGGAGGGGTAAACCTACCTACTGGGTGCAGTGAGCACCATCCATGTTATGGAAACACTAAAAGCACCACCTTAACCATGATACACGTAAAAGGTATCCATGTAACAAAAACATTTGTACTCCCTTAGTATTTTGAAATACAACCCATCTGCACATTGTATTTAGGGGAGGGAAAGATTTTACTTTTATGATCCAATATGTTTAATAATCATAGGACTACATGAATTTCTATTTCTTCTTATGTCAATATTGGAAAGACCTTTTTTTCCCTATGAATTTATCCATTTTGTCTGTTTCCAAATTTACTGCCATAAATTTGTTCACAGTATTTGTCTTAACATTGCAATCTCTGCTGCATTTATGATTCAGTCCTCCTTTTCATTTCAGACATTGTCTATCTGTGCATTCTTTCTTTTTTATTGATCAGTCTTGCTAGAGGGCTGTCAACTTCGCTGACTGGTGAGGAACCCATGTCGGGCTCAGCTGGGACATTGTTTTCTATAATAGCATTTCTACTCGTATAACCTCTTTCTTGCTACTCTTTCTATTCAGTATTTTTCTGACCTCGGTCAGAGGCTTACATCATTAATTTTTAGTTGTTCTTCTTTCTTGTTCTTCTTTTGAGATTTATTATTCTTTCTTTTTTTTTTTTTAACTATCTTATTTTACTTTATTTTTATTTACTTATTTATTTATTTTTATTTTTTATTGTTAAATCATAGCCGTGTACATTAGTGCAATCAAGGGGTACAATGTGCTGGTTTCATATACAATCTGAAATATTCTCATCAAACTGTTCAATGTAGCCTTCATGGCATTTTCTTGGTTATTGTATGTAGACATCTGTATTCTGCCTTTAGTAAGTTTTGCCTGTACCCATTTTATGGGTAC
>CAUYPK010136159.1:0-31059 GCA_963574355.1 Loris lydekkerianus | reverse complement strand
TCCCTTGCTGGCTCCCTGTATCCTCAAAGGGATGATCATAGGCAGATCCCACCGGCCAAAGATGTCTGGAGTCTTGTCTCCCCAGATTCGCCAAGCCCAGTTACAGGGAAGCTGTTACTCAGCCGCCATCTTTAATCCACTCCCCTAGGTGTGAATTTTATAGTGCAACTCTTCCTCTCCTCTACCCCTATAGTTTCTAACTGATGGAAAATAATTAAACAAGGTTTGACATTTCAAGACTATTCAGCATTAGTGGAGTGTAGGCAACTTCTTTCTAAGTCACAGGCCAAGTTGAAGAACCTGGTAAGATTGATGAACCATTTACACATGGGAAAGCAAAAAAAGGGCTTGTATTTCCGTTTTGGCTATGATAGTAGACCTTCCCTCTATATATGACTACATGAAAGAAAAAAGGTGAAACAATCTTTTTACCTCATCATTGAGCCATCAGATAAATTGGTAAGGATGCTTCTTGCTTTTGATACAATTTAACCCCACATATAGTAGTATATTAAGAAACGCTATGATCTTTGTGGGGAAATAAAAATTGGAGTGAGAAACTAAAGCTTTCTCCCCACCTTATCCTCATAAGTTCTGGACTGAGGAAGAAGAGACATGTCTGTATGGCTTAAAAGCAACACAAAGCAAAAATAAACAAAGGCAATGAAATGGAAAAAAAAAAAAAAAAAAAAAAGATATACTGCATACTATGAAATGTAACTGTCATCATCAAAGTTCTTCAATATATTTAATCACTTATGCTAAAAATTTTCAAAAACCATAAAAGTTCACAAAATTTGAAAGCAATAACATTTCTTTGTTAAATTGTTTTGTTATTATCTTGATATAAGATTGCGCTAAGTTATCTAGTAAACATAAATTACATATAAAATATATTTTAAAATAATTAAAATTGTAGAGAAAACATTATGTCATACATTAAAAAATTCAATAATTTATAAACTACACTTGGCTTTGCAACCATGCAGCAGGGTGTCACCATAAATACAGACATGGGAAAAATGAGAAATTGTAGCAAAATGTACCTTTATTTACAAAATATTCATTACAAAATTTTACAAACATTTAGAAAATCTCTATGTGTTAATATATAAATATAAAAATATAAAATATGAATCTGTTAATTCGTCCTGTCTATTGCAAACTTTAGGACATACTTTAGTTTTGCCCTTTTAGGCTCTGTCATCAATATAGTACTCACCCTGCAAAAAGAAGGGATTGTGTGAGGTAGAATAGTGAGTAACAGCATTTAGTGGACATGTGTAATTACAACAAACATGACACAAATGGTGCTATATCCAAAGCTCAGGTGGAATCAACCCCAAAGTGACAATCCCTATGTAAATGACATAAGGATGAAATTAGGGTATATATATATATATATATATATATATATATTTATATAATATATAAGTATATTAAAAATGCACACAGTATGTAATTATATATGTATGTATACATATGTATATGCATATAACAAGTATATATTTAATGGAAAAAAGAAAAAAAGTTCTTTTTAAAATAGGAAAATTTCCATAAAATGGTGTTTTAAAATATTAGGGTCAACCACTGATTGAATTGAAATAGACTTTAATCTTAAAAGTAAAATTTCTATCAAATAATAAAGAATTAGCTTACTAAAATCATAAGTGATTCAAAACTTCGGAAAGTTTTTAAACCAGGAGTCTGTTCTGCCTAATAAATCATCAATTTTGGAATTTTACTTGAGAATATAAAATATTTTTTAATACCATATCTGGAGAAACATTGAAAAATTTACAGTATCTTTGAACATAAGAATAATATACACAAATATTAACCAAATTACAAAAAATAGTTTCTAAAAATGAAAATACTGTAACAATAATACAATTATAATTATAATTTATATATTAACAATGTTTATTTTGGAGATATACAATATAAAATTTGCCATTTCAACCTATTACACACACAATTCAGTGATATTAATTATATTTACCATGTTCTACAACCAGCACCACTATTCCTACAATTTCTTGTCCTTCCAAACACAAACTCTGTAGCTAAACAATCCCTCCCCATTTCCTCTCTTCCCTTCAGTCTCTGGTAAACTCTCACCTAATTTCTTTATAAATTTCTCTATTCTAAATGTTTTATGCAAGTGGAATTGTACTACATTTGTCCTTTATTTCTGGCATATTTGCATGTTTGAAAACTTCACCCACATTGTAGCATAAATCAGAACTTTGTTCCTTTTGTGGTTTAATTGCATTCTATTGCAAGCATATGCCGTACCTTGTTTATCCATTCATCTGTGAATAAAGACGAATTATTTTCACATTTTTTTCAACTGTGAATAATGCTGCTATGAACACTGGTATCCATTTATTTGATTTCTATTTTTCATTTTTTTTGGATATTAATCTAGGAGTGGAATTGCTGTGTCTTAGGACAATTTTGTTTAAATTTTTGAGTTTAATAAACTGTCTTCCACGGCAATTGTAACATTTTGTATGAAGACCCACAAAGTATGAGTGGTCCAAACTTGTCAACTCTTCATTTTCTTTCTCTCTCTTTTTTTTTTTTTTTAAATTTCGCAGGTTAAAGTGAGGTACAAACAACCAAGTCATGATATTTGAATTTGTTAGGGGTAAAGTTCATTTTTAGTTATATCCATCAACCAAAAGGTGTGCCATACACCCCTACATTGTACCCATTCAGTGTTAGCACCCAAAAGCCTTCCCCTTCCTTCTCCCATCTCTCAATATCCCTCCACCAACTTGAATGGAAATGAATTTTTTTCCTTTGTGGGCATGAATTAGATCACTTACAGACTTCTTATTAGTAATGAGCACATTGAATATTTGCTTTTCCATTCTCCTGATACTTTACTGAGAAGACTGTGTTTCAACTCCATCCAGGTTAATACAAAAGATGTAAAGTCACCATATTTTTTATGGCTAAATAGTATTCCATGGTGTATATATACCACAATTTGTTAATCCATTCCAAAGTTGATGGGCATTTAGGTTGTTTCACATCTTGGCGATTGTAAATTGAGCTGTGATAAACAACCGAGTGCAAATGTCCTTATGATAAAATTATTTTTTTCTTCTAAATTATACATAGATTTTTAAATTTTTTTTTATTTTTACTTCTATTTTTCATCTTTATTAACAAATAAAAATGCCTAGTAGTGGGATTGATGGGTCAAGTGGGAAATCCAATTTCAGTTCTTTGAGGCTTCTCCATGCTTCTTTCCAAAGAGGTCATATTAGTTTGCAGTCCCACCAACTGTGTAAATGCGTTCCCCTCTCTCCACATCTGCGCCAGCATCTGCCTCTTTCGGACTTTGTGATGTGGGCTAATCTTATTGGAATTAGGCAATATTTCAGAATGTATTTGATTTGCATTTCTCTGATGATTAGGGGTGATGAGCATTTTTTCATATGTGTGTTATCCATTTCTGTCTTCCTCAGAGAAAATTCTGTTCATGTCTCTTGCCCATGGTAGATGGGATTATTAACTTTTTTGTTGTTGTTTATTACTTTGAGTTATTTATAGATTTCAGTAATCAAGCCTTTGTCAGATTCATAATATGCAAATATATTTTTCTATTCTGAAAGTTTTCTATTGATCTTCATTTTCTAATTATATAGTAGTGGTGAAAAGATATCTCACAGTATTTAGATTTTCATTGTCCTAACAACCAATGGTTTTGAATTTCTTTTCATGTGCTTATTGCCCATTTTTATATATTTAGCAAAATAACTGCTGAGATCCTTTGCCCATTTTCTAACTGGGTTCTTTTTCTTTTTGTTACAGAGTTGTAGAAATTCTTCTTATGTTCTTGATATCGTTTACAAGATACATAGTTTGCAAATATTCTTGTAGGAACAGTTATTTCATCCTCTTAAAAGTGTCCTTTGTTACCCCGAGTTTTTAAGTTTTTTAAACTTAAGTGGGAATATATTTTGTGATGAAAAAATTTATTACTTAAACAATTATTTTTAATAATTAAATGAACATTTTTGTTCTACATATTCAGTTTCTACTTTGTGGACACAAATTCTCTACTATAATTTTTTTATGTGCCAACCAATTCTATTTTCTTTGGCATAGTTTGGTTTATTTTTATTTCTGGTCACTATTGAGTACAATATAACAGATGGAGTTTCTTTCTTTCTTTTTTTTTTTTTTTTACTTCTATTTGTCATCTTTATTAACAAATAAAATTTGATTCGTTAAAGCATACCTTTATACCTTGCCTCACAGTAATCACCCACAAACTTTCTATTTTAAGTGTTAAAGAGACACTAGCCATTTGAAAGGTTTGCTACACCATTAATTTCAGCCAATGGCCCAGCTCTGCAACTGTACTCCTCTGTCTTTTTGTGGTTTCAAAACAACTAATCAGCATTCCTCCCTGATAAGAGACACTGAGCATGGATTGGTTCTGGACAGTTGACAGAGGCTGCACACAAGCTCTTTCCTTTGCTTCACACTTAGACATATACAGAGCCCAATTTTACTGCATTTAAATGTTAGGCCTCTCCCAAAGGAACGTTGCATTTCTATAACATATCTGTTTGCTTACTATATGTACGTTCATTCTCTTTTTATAAATATTCCTTGTTCCTCCTATAACCTGTGTGTTTGTATATACAGCTATTTTAAATTGCACTTGAACTTTATGTCCACCCTGTATGTGTGTGTATTTGAACAACTTGTTCAGCATAAATTCCTGTCTCAGGTATATATAGGAATATATGTGTGTATATTGACTTTTGATATATATCAACCTAATCTGAGAATGCAGCATAGCCAACCTGTGTATGGTGGCTCACGTCTGCAACCCTAGCACACTGGAAGGCTGAGGAGTGCAGACTGAAACCAGCCGAAGCAAGAGTGAGATACCATTTCTACCAAAGCTACTAAAATTAGCTGGGCATATATCTGGCACCTGTAGTTCCAGCTTTTTAGGAAGGGGAGGATCATTTGAACCCAGGAATTTGAGGTTGCTGTGGACTAGGCTAAAACATGGCACTCTAGCCCTCAAGCTTGCATAACAGAGAAGAACTCTGTCTCAAACAAACAAACAAAAATTAAAGTCAATTAATTCAAATATACAAATGAAAATCTAAAGAAAAATTTTAGCAAAGTGAAAAAAATTACATCATAACATCTTTATTTTAAATCTAGTAATACTGTATTTAGTTTTGCCGTAGCACATCAATATTGTAATCCATTGTAATCCATTTCAAATATAGAATAGGAAAAAATATTTTGTCTGTCACAATGAATGAGGAAAAACTTTGGAAAACATAAATATACATTCGTGGCTTAAAAATGCTCTTAGTGAATTAAAAATTAAAGTGAATTTCCACTATTTTCCACCTGAAAATAGTTATCGTCAAAAGCGAAAAGCAAAAACCATATTAACTAGGAAATGTAATCTTTCCTTTAAGGTAAGGTATAAAACAATGATGCCAATAAAAATTATTTTTATTTGACTATGGCCTAAAGGTTTTGGCCAGTGACTGAAATCAGCTTATTCATTATCATTTTATTTCATACATATATACTTTATATACATATATGAGAAATAATATCAGGTAGTTGTGGCTAATTTTGGATTTACATAGATGTCCATTTCATATTTCTCTGCCATAGCTTCTTTATTTTAAGACTATGTTGGTGAGATACATCAATATTTTATTCAGTTCCATTGCTAGAAAGTATTACCTTTAATATACTCCAAATTATTTTCCCTGCTATTGTTGATAGTCATTTGAATGATTTTTAGTGTATAAACAATGCTGTTATAAACATTTTAGACATCTTAATGCATGCATGCAAAGAGAGCTAGAGGGTATTCCGGGTACCTATCTAGAATGGAATACTAGGTCATACTGTATGTGGATTGTCAACACTGCCAAACTCTTTTCCAAACTGTGCCATTTCACACTCTCTACAATAAAAAGGGAGAGTTTCATTGCTCCATGTGATATAACTTATAATACTTGCTATACCCATACATTCAAACATGCATCTTGAATCCTATTTTATGTTTTTTAAATATTAGTGTATATGTGTGTGTGTAAGTTTCAAATGCCTTGTACATTGTCAGTTCTGTCTTCAGTCTCTTAATAGTGTTTTTGGGTGAACAAAATATAATTTTCATACAGTCATATTTAAGAATCTTTTTCTTTACGATGTTTGTTTCATATATTGCTTAAAAAATTCTCAATTCCACATAAGTTCATGCTAATGTTCATGTATATTAACTACTTAAACTTCTATCTTTTTTTGTCAGATCACGTTCCTGTATATAATGAATGCGGAATTAAATTTGGAAATGAGATGGCATAGAAATCCAATTTTATTTGTTATATTCACATGAACTAGTGCAATCCTTATTTATCAAAATATGGGTTATTTTCCCATTTATCTTCTATGACATATCTCTCATATATCATGTCCATATGTAAGAATTTATTCCAGGGTTTTCTTTTCTGTTCCAATGTCCTTAACAATTCTACATTGTTTTCATCACTTTAAGTATGGAAAATATTATATATTACAGATTATCTCATTTCATCTTATTTTTCTTTTTTAAAAATATTATCTATTCTAGATTATTTATACATATATATGCATATTACATATGATTACATTTATCAAGTTTAACAAAAAGATTTTGTGATATGATTGGGATTAAACTGAATCTGGGATGCATAAAAATTTGTGCAGACAGTATCTTTATAAGATTGAATTGTCAAGATCTCTGAAGAGTCTGAAATTTGATTCGACATGTGAGTGCTCCAGTTAACAGTCCATGTTTTTATTAATGCTGTCTTGGAAATCACTTAATTTTTACTTGATAAAGGTTAGCTTGTCCAACCATTGCCCAAGAAAAAAGGATTATCTTTCCTACATGGGATAATAATCACACTTTGCCTTTGCTATGGATGGAAGTGGTCCATTTCTGTCTTCCAAGGCTATTTTGGATATAGACATTCTTGGAAAGATAGTTGTAAAAAAAAAAATGGAGTTTGTGAGTCTGCGTGAATAATACGCAGAAGCTTGAGAAACTATGGAGAGTTTCCTCTAAACAGGAAATTTCCTATTCAATGATTATAACACATTTCAGTATTTATTTATAATTTTAAGATATAGATTTAGGATAAATATAATCTCCAGTGGAAAAAAGGGTATTTCCATTTGGAGGGTCTTCCACGGAGCTTTTGGCATGCAGGCAATTTTCTAAATTTAGATGTGTCTGGTATTTCCATAGACATTCTCTTTATAATTCCCCCTTAAAATATATACATATAGTTTACAGAATAACTATGTGTACTTTATATTTTGAGAGAAAAAAAGTATACAAATATTATTAAATAGATCATTTATCTAATACAAAGAATAGGAAACATAAAAATAAGATTTAAGCTAACTCATATCTTGAAAACAATTTATTTAGTTTTTGACTAGTCTGGTATTTCTACACATTTAGGGATCAGCATCTCAAGGATCTCAACTAATAACCTGGGGTTTGTGGAATTAATATAAACATTTATTAAGTGCATTCAACTTATGGAAGTAAGAAAAGAAAAGCCAAGCTATAATTACCATGCTTTAGAGGCGTGGCTTTTAGACATAAGGGTCTTTGCTAAGGTGATAAAAATATTTTAGCCACTTCTCTTTTGTAAAAAAAAAAAAAAAATATATATATATATATATATATATATATAATATACCTATATAACTTATTTTATATGTAATTTCAAAAGGTTCAGAGATCTTCAGAAGCACATCTACAGATCAGCTCTCAACTCCTGGGTAAGAGCCAGTGCTTTAGGAATTTTTTTTAACCTAGTTCCCCCTGACATGCTATATTTGTCTTTATAGCAATCAGCAATACTAACAAGAGCACAGAGTGCATCTAAAATAACTGGCAACGATGGCAGTGGTTCAAAGGAATGAAGAGTCAGACACTGAAGCATGGTTTATGAAGGAGAGGAGACTGGGATGATAAATAAGATAAAGGAACGTATAGAGAATGGAAAGGCCTTCTAAATAAAACAACAGAGAAAAGTCAGTACAGGGAAATAAATTCTGATTATTTTTGGCAAAGGTGATGTTACTAGGTGGGGTGGATCAATATTTAAGATCCAGGCATGTGAAATACGGACGATATACAGATAAGACCCATGAGGGAAAATGCTCAGTATGCTCTGGATACTAAGCTCAAAAAATGGCCATGAACATCCTTAATGAAAAAGATGATCTCACAGTAAAATTTCAAGGTAGAATTGTAGACGATGAAGAGGAGAAAATAAACATAGTAGGTGTAAGGCGCAAAGCGGGGGCAAAAGTACTTCGTGTATGGTGGCTTAAGAATTGTTTGATGATGTTGAAGTATAATGCATGGGTCAAACTGAGCAGTTCAGGAATAGGAGTAAATATTAGCAAATTAAGTCACATCTCTAACATGTAAACAATTTAAAAAATGACCACACTGATTTTTGTAATTAAATCCCAACTACATGATATTATAAACAATGTATTGCAGTTTATTAAGACTGTGAAGAAAATTATTAATCAATATTTCATCACCCTTTACCATATCTACTTTTTAATGGCAAACTGTAGTTTAGTCCATGAGAGGCTAACATTATGAAATGATGTCTGTGTTGATATATAATTTAAGGAAGGTACAAATGTAAGCATCTATCGCTATGCTATGAAATAGAAATTGATATTTTTATATACCTGATGTTATTTTAATTATGTCCTTAAAAAATTAAATCTCGAGTTAATGCTTAACATTTGAGGACAACTATTTAAAATATCATATAGTTATATCACATTGCGAATAAATACATTTTTAACTGAACTTATTACAAGGTACTTATCAAATCGTATGCTTGGGTTATTAGAAATGTTTATATCCTAATTGATTTAGGTTGGGGGGAGTTAATAGGGGACATGCCACTTTGGGAATTATTTGATTAATAATCATGAAAACTGTCAAAGATACTTCACACATACTATATTGTTATTGTCATGCTAAAATGGTTTAGAAACACACGCTAAGAAAGCAACCAGCCAGCTGAAGGGAAAGAACATCCTGGGATCTCATTACAGTTTCAGTATAAAGATGCTTGCTTCGGGGACCCTTGGATACACACATGGCTCCTACCCTCCTTTTATTATAGTCATAAAGAGCAATTGAAGCTCATAAAAGGTATCTGGCAGATTTGTAAAAGATATAACAGCATGTTCAGAGAGGTTGCTACAGAGCCATCTAAGGAAAATTTCCCTTCCAAAGCCTTGCTTGGAGCTATTTGTGCTAGAACTACCTACTTTGTCACAGTAAACTGAGTATTTCTCCTATCATCTAGGCTGTCAAATGGGGATCTTTTGTCTTAGACTTTTTACTCAATAACAGTCTGCAGTGTATTCATGAAGCATGAGAATTCAATACTTGCAATGAAACAAAATCTGTTTCTGAAATGAAAGTTAATTATATATACATATGAATTTAATATACATATGTATATACAAGATATTTCAATTGTACATTTATTTATAAATACATATATTTGCAAGATACTTAATGTTGTAACTTTATAATTTGGCACTTCTTTTAAATCAGTTCTGGACTAAAATATGAATAGAAGAGGCAGCCCCCTCAATGCAAACACTGAATAGGGATCTAGCTCTTTGCTGATAACCCAGATAGGCAGAAATGTTCATCCTGTGCAATTTGATATTTATTTTTGATGATCATCTTTGGAACAATTTGAATGTCATAATGTTATTTAGGAGCTAATATAGTTGGCCAATAACAACTGATAATAATTTCACTAAAATTAGCTGATTAAATAAGTTCCGAAGACATACATTTACCCCTTTGGAAGATACAAAGTGGAAACAAAAATGGTTGGAAAATGTCCTCAAAAGAATTCCAGATCACTTCCCCCAAGCACAGAACCTATGAAGGGGGAGTTCAGAAAAGGTAAAAAAGAATAAAGAAAATCCTAAGTATATTAGGACTAATGAATTCTGAAATGGACAAAAGAAAGAGTCTAAGAGAGAGAGACAGAGAGAGACAGAAACAGAGTGCAACTCCCAGGGTTTTCCAAGACGTAGCTGAAGAAAATGTCATGAATAGCTTAATATATGATAGACTTCTTGTTGTATGTTATAAAGTCCTTCATCGACTTCCCTGGTTCTTTGAAGATCTGCTGTTTCCAGCTCTGCACATCATCGTCCACATAGGATGGCCCTCGCTGATTTGAATCCCTATACTTAGGAAGTGGCAACCTGCAAAACACGCCCCAAAGCACCAGGGCACCGTAACACATAAGGAGTTCTACAGGGAGAGCATTTATAGACACAGCACTGAGGAGCAAGGAGGGAACAAAGCACATCCTCTCCCTCCACACAATTCTAATTCTTATAAATTCCATTTACTAGCAGTTGTTTACCTGACTATGCCTAAAAGCAAAGGAAACTGAAAAAAATAGTTTTATATTCTGTAACTAGCTTTAGCAGTTTTAACAAATAAAATACAAGTGCATTAAAATATTTCTCAAAGAGTCTATTTCTCCGCTGCAAAGTATATTACTAATAAGTAATATACTTATCTTCCATTTTAATATCCTATCACACTACTTTATTTATTTATTTATTTTTGAGACAGAGCCTCAAGCTGTTGCCCTGGGTAGAGTGCTATTGCATCACAGCTCACAGCAACCCCCAACTCCTGGGCACAAGCGATTCTCCTGCCTCCACCTCCCAAGTAGCTGGGACTACAGGCGCCCATCACAACGCCCAGCTATTTTTTTTTTTTTTTTTTTTTTTTTTTGGTTGCAGTTGTTGTTGTTTGGTAGGCCCCGGCTGGATTCAAACCCGCCAGCTCAGGTGTATGTGGCTGGAACCTCAGCCTTTTGAGCCACAGGCATCGAGCCCACACTATATAGATTTGTTTATATAATTTTTCTTTAAGGGAAATTCTTTCCTATGACCACAGCATTTCAGGTGCCTACTATCATAGTGTTTTCCTTGTATAGGAGATTTTGATTATAATTTACCTGTGCAAAACAATAGGATACTTTAGGAATGAATAAACATCAATGAATGCCTTCTTAGCTTTATATAAAGAGCAAAATGGGAATTGTCCCATAGTGTCATCTTGGTTTCCATAAATCACTATTAATTAACGTGTAAAATATAGAAAACCTATAACTGAAATTTTGGATTTCCCCAAATAAAAGGTAAATTAGACAGCAATGTTGAATAGCAATTTCAAAAATCAAAATTTTTATGTTTTTCACATAATGAGTACAAATTGATAGGAATATGATAGCTCAAGAGCTAAACATTCACACCAGCCTCAAGAATGGCTGAGACTGTCAGATGAAAACATTTTGCAAAGTTTCCTCAAACCTTTAGAAAGTGAGCACCATGATGATATGATGGGCATGTTGAAAAGTTTCTGTTCCCTTTTGTTATTTTATTCTCTTCCTTCTTCACAGGAAATTCAATATTAATCCCAAGTCTAACTAGCATTTGCATATACTGGGGAAAGTATAAAAACCAAGTGCTTTCTTTTTGTGAAAAACATTGAGTCTCAGTAATGTATTGATATTATGAACCACGATAAATGTTTATGAATCATTTTCAAATATAGGCTAATAAATAATTTTGGAAAGCCAGTGCCAGACAAATGCATGAATTAATTAAACTAAATGCTAGTGGATTAGAAACAAATTACCCTCAAGAAATAGGACCCACTTCTGTATCTTTTTGTTTACTTAATAGTGGTAGAAGTATCAGCACTGTTAGTGCAGTACTGACTGTCAAAATCAGCCTTTAAAAAATTTCTCACTGTATGTTTTATCTGAGATGTTTGAACCTTTAATTCTTTTCTTTTCTTTTTTTTTTTTTTTGTTTGTTTTAGGGTAACAAACAGAGATTATATTTAAAAAGAAAAGAAAGTTTAAAGCTCTTCCAAAGAGAGTTGAAAGTGGGTCCCTCTCATGAAGGAGAGAAGTTAAGAGAGACCAGACACAGGGGACTGTAGGGGTGTAAACACTCTCTCCGTTTGAAATTGGCTTCAAGCCTTTCATTCGCCTCTCTGCGACTCTGGGAAGTATTGCCCTTTACCATGGGTCACTGATTGCCTTCTTCTATTGGTCATTGTTACCTAGGTGACTTTATACCCACATTTTTAAGGGCCCTCCAGACTTCCAGGTTCAGCAACTTCCAGGCCAAGTTCCTCCCACTGTCCATGAATTCTGTTTCTCTGTTTCCCTTCTTATTCTCCCCTGAGGAGATACTGTCCCAAAATCTTGAAGAGAAAATGGATGATGACTGCTTGTAACTACTTCCTGCTGTCAGAAATGGCCATTGTTAGGGACCCTTCTCAGGCTCCTATGCTCAAGGGGTTTCAGGAGTCAGAAGATTCTGACTACTTGGACGAAAGGAGAATGTCATTATGCAATGTGACACTTATTTATTTATTTCTGGATTCCAGTATTTGCTGGAATCCCTGCCTAACCATCATCTTAATGTGAAACAACTGGAGCCTGGAAGACACAAACTTAATAACGAGGTTGAACAGGCAGCATCCAAACATTAAGAAAAGGATGATTATAATTGGAGGCTCAGTGAAAGGACATGGAAAGAAAGGTTTCTTTAAATCAGGTGGTGCATCTTACAAGGGTATATGTAAAACTTGGCAAATGTGGAATGTAAATGTCTTAGCAAAATAATGGGGAAAATGCCAGGAAGGCTAGGTTAACCAGTGTGATGAAAATGTGTCAAATGATCTATGAACCAAGTGTATGGTGCCCCATGATCACATTAATATACATAGCTATGATTTATAATAAAAAAAAAAATCAGGTATGTCAAGCGGACTTCATAGAGTAGTCTCGTTTTATAGTGTAATACACACAGAGAAACAAACACACACACAAATACAAATTTTGTTTTAATTATACAAAGTTAAAAATGTATAATTCCACATCTTACAGGGGTACATGTGAACCTTACCTAAATGTAGAATATAAATGTCTTAACACAATAACTAAGAAAATGCCATGAAGGTTATGTTAACTAACCAGTGTGATGAAAATATTTCAAATTGTATATAAAACCAGCACATTGTACCCCATGAATGCATTAATGTACACAGCTATGATTTAATTTAAAAGAAGAAAAACATGTATAATTCGCTAGACAAATTTCCTTGACCACTATCAGTAGTATTGCTTAACCATCTGTAGGAAATTGACTTAGAAGTTCCTTTGATAAAACTAGGATGTTTCTTCATGTAAATTCTCTTTAAGTAAATACATAGCATTTGTGAAGCTTTTTCAGTAGATTCATTCTAAAATAACATTTTGGCATTTAAATCTTTTAAACATGTTGGTTTCGCACAGAGCTGCCTGTGTCTCTGTTACTAACTAAATTTGTTACTTTACATTTGTTAATTATAGTGAGTAACACTTCACTATAATTTTTCCTCTTATCAAACCTTTGTTAAAGACAATAATTATGTGCTGAAATAAATAAATAAATAAGTGTTGCATTGCGCAGTGATATTCACCACAAATGGTGAATTGCTTGATAAGGAAACCAAAAAAACCCCAAAAGTTTAGTTAATATAAACTCTATACTCAGTTTCTTAGGGGGAGGAGAGAATAGATTTATGAAATTTAATAATTTTCAAAAATGTATGAAGAATTTAGCACAAATATATTTTATTATTATGGTAAATGTTAATGATTGGGCCCAGTGAATAAAAAGTAAACCAGTTACCCAAATAAATGTACTTTCATTAAGAAATAAGAAAGACAACTAATAAAGAATACACATATTACTGACATAAAATCTTCTACCCTGAGAGAAAAAAGTATGTTCATTAGACTCTCATTCTACTATTTAGAAATTTCCAACAAACAAACAACACGTATTTGTGGAGAAGACTCACTTACTTCATTGCTGGTTGCCACAGGGACCTAGAGAAAAAAAAAAAAAAAAAAATTAGGAGTACAAATTCACCCTACATCAAGGACTATTGAGAAACTAGTTCTTATCAATTAAGAAATATAAATACTATTGCTCACATATCAAAGAACTCAGAAAAGTGAATGATAATACTCAACTTCATTAGTAATTTAAAAAAACCTAATTTTATGAAACTTATAAATGAGAGATAGTGCTTCTAATAACTCAGGTTACTACTTAAGTTCTATCATGTATCTTCCCAAAGTAGTACTGTGTTATGGACTACTATTATTTTATTTGGACAAAAATTGAGTAATTGATATAAATAAGAAAATGAACATGGAGCAAACATTTCAAAAATGAAATATAATTCATGTGAGTTTAAATTATATCAGCTAAACCTTTTCATGCTTTTTTCCCCAGTAGCTATGCAGTTTGGATCATTTGTTACCTTAAAGTGGAAGTCTCCAGAGACAGCTTCTTATGAATACTTCTTGAGAGATCTTTGAGGTCAAAAAAGTGATTTAACCTCAGAGATCAGCTTCAAATTCTGTACAGTGGAGAAAAAGAAAAAGATAATTTAATTTCTAGGACATTCAGCAGCTAGGGATTTCAACAACTATAGGCCCATACATGATTTGTGTTGCAATAACCAGTCATGACAGCAACATATTTTTTGAATTGTGTTTAAAAGTGCTCCATACAAAATCTTTTGAGTATGCTTGGTAGCTCCTTTTAGAGCAATTATAGTGAGTGCATAATGCACACACACAATACATGCAGTGCACACATCTGCAATCACTCACATGAAAAACTCCTCAAACTTTGAAGAAAAATGAGGTCATGTGGATGTATATAGTCAACGAAGAGTGAAGATGGCAAATTTAGAAAAGTAGAAAATCAGTTACAGTAACATAATTCTTGCTACTGGTATAAGTCTTATTACCCCTTATTTACAAGGTAAATATCACTTTTGAGCCAATGGACTTTTTACATTGTACACATATCAGAGACTGCCTCTTAAACCGTACAACTGATCCCCAAGTATTGCTGTACATATATTAGTACATACTTGAATGCTGTACCAAGAAATTTTCAATCTGATTTTAAATAGTGGAATGGAAATTAATTGGCTTCAAAAATACATCTATTTGGCTTTTACAACTATTTATGGACATAAATACTTTGGGTTTATACATAAAAGTGAGATAGAAATAGCCATTTCTTCAAAGAAATAAAGGTATCTGTTTGCTGGGATCTGTTCAACATGTCAAAATTAAATTAACTCTGTTTCAGAATATTAGCAACTCTTATTTTGTTGTTTTCTGTTCCTAAGTTACAAATAAGAAAATGACCAATGATTTATGAGGGTTTGGAGAACTCAAATTTATCTATGGGCAAAATTCTGAAACCGGAGGACACACTTGTAACTTTAACTCAGTCTACACAGAAACAAAGTATGTCCATAGTCATGCACACCCCCTAAAATTCTGAAATTAAAAAAAAAAAAGTCACCCATACGAAAACACTGTATGGTCAAGTTGATGAAAACGAAAGGTTAAGAGAGAACCTAGAAAGTAGTGAAGGCGAAGGGACTC
Source organism: Loris lydekkerianus (assembly GCA_963574355.1). NCBI lineage: Eukaryota > Metazoa > Chordata > Mammalia > Primates > Lorisidae > Loris > Loris lydekkerianus. The sequence continues at coordinate 15,433 of CAUYPK010136159.1, read as the reverse complement.
ACCTCAACAAATGGTCCTCAATGAGAGTCACAGTGGACATCTTATCAAAACCATGAAAAGCAGAGAGCAGTGTGATCATATATTCAAGTTGCTCAAAAAAAAAAAAATCTACTAAAAAATTCTATATCTGGAAAATTTTATCCCTTAAGAGAAGGGAAAAAAAAAAAAAAAAGGAAGAAAGAAACAGACATCCACAGATAAGCAAGGTTAAGAGAATGAGTTTATCACTAATAGACCTGCCATACAAGAAATGTTCAAGTAACTTCTTCACGGGAAATGAAAGTATATAGTACCTTTATAGTACCTTGAAACCATCTGATGAAGAAATAAAGATCACTCCTAAAGGTAACTCCATTAGTAAATGCACAACCTAGTATTTAACAAAAAAGAAATGCAGAAGATAGAAAATACCCATTCCCAGTTTTTAAGCTTTAGAAACACAAAAAAAAACCTTTTGACAATGGCTAGCTAAAATGAATTTGAAAGATACTATCATTGGGACTGCATGAAATAGAACTTGTGTCTTAGGTGACTACATAATTTTGAAAATGCCTTCAAATTCAAATTATATTTGCCTTTTTAAGAAAATTAAATATATATTTAAAAAGTCAATGTTGATAAAAATCAATGGTGTTTGAGCTAACATTCATATGTACACAAAAACAGACATTGGTAAATGTTCTAATTACTGCATTAGCTGTAAATATTTATGGATATACAAATAGCTTTCAGCCAGTGTGGGGAGGGTGATGTCTGTGGAAGGTAGCGTACAGGTCCCACAACATTAAACATAAGAAACATGAATATTTATTTTATACCAACAGAAACAAAAAACTGTGAGGGCCTAGGAACACACACAGAAAGAGAACTGTATGAGAGGGCAGTAAATTATATAGTCATTCTTGTGAATTAATTTGCCCTTCAAAAACCTCTTAGTGAGTCTTTTTTTTTTTTTTTCTTGTTTTTGTTGCTTTTTTAACTGTCAACCTGAGAGACACATGAGCAAGAAAAGAGGTTTAAAAAAATGATCCTCAAGAGATGCAATATTATTTGCACCTGGTAAAACTTACTGCATTGCCGCTGGTGCTAAAGAAGACTCTAAACACTTCTAAGGTGAAATTATTGTAGTGTGCAATTTATTTATGTTCTTTACTATCATCTATAGTAGATCCTCCATATTCATGGGTTTTCCCTCTATGAAGTTAATCAATGTTGGATTAAAAAAAATCTTCAAAAAGTAATTAACATTAATAGGGAACATTACATCCTTATTTCCTTAACATTAGGCCCCAAATAATGCAGCATAACAAATATTTGCATATCATTCACTTCGTATACTTATCATAAGTAATAAGGAAATGATTTAAACTATACACAAGGATGTACATAGGTTATGTGCAAATACCACACCAGTTTATATTTTGAGCAACTGTGATTTTGGTATCTGGGAGGATGCTGGAACCAATCCATTATGATTATTAAGGAATGAATATATTATGAGGTCTACACAACGTTACTTGAGTACTGGTTATACAGACAATTTCAAACATGTAAGAACTTGCTTGTATTTCATTTTTAATTTTTGGTTTAGCATAGGACAGAATTCTGAATAAGGTATTGCTGTTGCCTCATCCAACTCTTGCCTGTGGAGGCCTTAACTATGCAGCATCTTCCCCAAATCTTGATATAATAAGGGTGATTATTCAACTTTCCCAACTCCCTCTTCCCTCTATCAGTAAGAAAATGCTGCAATTTCTAAGGGCAATGATGGATAGACAGTTTAAGAGTGGAGGCAATAGACCTCATAATAAATATATTTGGTCTTCAGTACATAAACCAAAATAATGTTAGGTTAAATTTAGGAAGATTTTCTATCCAAATACACCTTGGTCTGGAGATTCTTCTGTAATTATTCCATTATGAGATTAGATACATTTTAAGACATTCAAATAAAATTGCAGGCATTTCATTAAAATTATTTTAAATATGCATGATGTCTTTCTTTTAGTCATTATGCATATGTGTATGGACCCATATAAGTTATGTCTGCATGCACACATATATACATGTCCCTATCTGCCATTCATAAATTAATTTGAGAGAGAATGTAAAACTATGAAGAGAAAATGGTATGTTGAAGATCCACACAGCCGTCTGGCTAGATAATCTATGACAGATACGAAGTTCACATTAATTCCATTTCCAATCATGTACTGAAGTTTTTTTTTTTTTATTAGCTTATTATAATGATTTTTTTCAAATTATTTTATTCTTGAGGATTTATATTATGTCACAACTGGAAGAAATTGTAGAAGAATTCTGATGAATACCAATAACCTAAAGTTCTTTCAAAATCAAAATGCCAAGCAAGAGTTCAAAAGTTTTAAACATTGCCCTTAGAATTATGTTTGCAAAAGGGATTTCTATAACTACTATAACTGTGAGCTACAACAAAAAGAGGTTGTACTAGGAAAGAAAAGAAAAAAAACAAGAAAAACAAATACGAAACCATTGAAATGCTCTTCCTTTCATAGACAAATACAGATAGAAATAGATGGAGAAATCAAGAGATACATATCAATATACAGTTCCAGAAAATCAGAGATCAAAGAAAAACACTTTAAGAAAATGAGGACTTTTAAACAGAACCTTTAAAAACATTTCCCTTTCTAGTTCTATAGCATTCTGTTCCACTCCATCATTCTGCCACTTCATCTCCACCTTCCCCCTTTAGAAAACTGAAAACACATTTTATTTTTCTTAATCTAGTGAACATTATGGCTCATTTAAACATTCAGGAATGATAAAAAGTGGTGAAGACTAACATGATTGTCTACCATGTGAAGACACTAAATTATAGCTCTTCTTTATGACTGAATATAAAATTATAAATAAAAGTATTTTTCCTCTGATCTCTTGCAAGTATAATAATGCTGTATTTTCTTATAAAATTCATGAAATTAACATAAAAAGTTTTTTTGTGAAAAAGATGGCAAAATCTTTATAGAAATGATGGATTTTCAACTAAAAAGATCCAGAGAGATAAATGATTTCTTTTTAGTGAGTGAAATTGTGTCATTTTTAAAACCACAAACTTTAATAGGGACTGCAGGAAATGGCAATTTGATTTGAGATTAAATCTATGACTTCTTAGAAAAATATATTTTTCTTTGTGAATATTTATGGAAGAAAAATTGATAGCTATGGACAAATCTCTTTGCTTTGCTGTTAATAAGCAGTGTGACAAGTCTTGACAGGCAAGAGAGAGTTAAGATAATAGGTAATAACCATTTCTGAAAAATGAATGTAATTTTAAAACACATTTTCTGTTCTTCTGACTTTGGAAGATTCAAAAAATATTACTAAGGTTTTATAGTGCATGCATGACCCACCAAAAGGTATTTTATTGTGTTCTTTGTTACATACGCTTAAATTTCATTCTTAATGTATTATATGACATTCCCTTAATAATATCTTTAATAATGTTCAAGAGTTTCTATTTGAAAGTGTCACTTCCTTTTTTGAAAATTACATTCTATGTTGATAAATTCATACTAACAATGCACAAATACTTCTATAAATAGTAGTCTTTTTCTCTGTAATCCAGCCTTATAGTGCCTATCACATCGGTGTTCTTCAATTCCCCATATATAAATTTCTACTTGCATTTAAATTTTATTTTACTGTTTTAAAGGAAATTTTCTTATAATTTTATTCCTGCTGTATGCAACAGCCTTTAAGTATTGATAAAGATAGTGCCATCATTCTTATTTTAAAAAATTCCATTACTGCTTTGAAAAGATAGTCAGTAAATTACTCCCATTCAGTGCCTGTTTTTATTAAAAACGTTTTATTGGAACAAGCCAAGTCTACTAATTTCTGTATTGTCTATTATTACTCTTGCACCATAATGGTAAATGTGAGTCAATGCTACAGAGACTGTGTCTCTTCCTCCCCCAAAGAATCCTTAAAATTTTTGTTATTTGACCATATAAAGTTTAAAAACAAAAAACAAAAAACTGTTGACCCTGGGCTAGACCTAAAGGTACTATATCTCCTCAGAAAAACCTAAGTTTGAGACAAAGGATAGTTAGATAAATTGAATATCTCATGTTGAGAAGAGGAAGAGTGTTGAAAAGAGAAGGGTCAGTACTCTAAAGGCCAAACTTTAAATTGGTCCTGATTTCAAGGGAGATAGAGAATCAATTTGGGTAGGAAATATTACATCTTACAATAATTGTATTCTGTTTTCAAATGTCAGTAGGAAGTTATGTATCTATAACTAGAAAGGTAAAGGGTAATGTCTCGGAAAAATAGGTAGAATACAAAGTTGTAATTAGCTGGGAAGAATAAATTCAAGACAACTATTCCACCACATGGTGACTTTAGTTAGCAATTCATATTATATTCTTGAAAAATGCTAACGTAGTGGATGTTAAGTGCTCTTACCATAAAAATGATAACTATTTAAGGTAATACATTTATTAATTAGGTAGATTTAATCACTGCACAATGTATAAATATACTTCAAAACATTATGCTCTGCTTACAATTTTATCTGTCCATCTTAAAAAATAAATGCAAAATATTATTTATAATTTAAAAAAGCACACCTTAATGAATAGAAAATTGAAGTACAAAACCATAGATAAGGAAATAGGAAACCTATATAGTAAATGATAAACAAAAAGATTAAAGAATCAATTATAAAATTCCTTATGAAAAGTAGAAATAAATAAGATCTTCTTCCAAAAGACAGTCTCAGATTATACTTTTTTAAAAAGATGGTATTGTTATGTTATTAATGAGAAAAATTAACCTAATTCATGAATTTTAGGCTGAAATATAGGAATGGTAAATAACACAAGGAACAAAACAAGGCGTAGGCAAAGTTATAGTAAAAAATTGATTCCAAAATTTCAGTGTTCAGAACAATAGAAGCCCATTTTCTAATTATATAATATTTGTAAATGTGTGATCAATTCTCCTTGTTCTTTGATTCCAGCCAAGTAAAGAGAAAAAAGCTTGGAAGGCCATTCTTGCAAGGATTTTCACTGGAGAAGTTAATCATGTGGTCTTTCCAACTGCAGGAAAGACAGTATGCAAAGATTTTGTAAGCCAGTTTTATTTTTCCCTCTTTCTGGAGATTAGACGTTCTCATTCCTAAAGACTGTGATGGGCTGGACAATTGAGAAATCAAAGGCTAGTTCTGCAAGCAGGAGTTGTAGAGAGTAAATTAGTGTCATAACATTGAGATTTATAAAGAAATAGATGTAATACATTTGGTGTTATGGTGAGAATTTATGATTCCCTTTTAAATGTTGAGAGTAGTCATTGGATGAGCTGAAAAATGCTACATTGTGATATTTTAAAACAATTGTGCTGGATGCTTTGTAGAGAATAGACCGCAAGGACAAGATTAAAAGGAGGAAGAGCATTAGGAAGACTTCTGCCCTAGTGTAGATCAGGTGCTGGTGGTATGATAGCACCTGCAGTGAAAGTGATGAGGTGTCATAGGTTCTACAATTGGCAGATACTGGTGAAAGAGAAAGTTAAAGATACTGTCTGGTGAAATTATAGGCAGCAAATAACCAAAAACATAAAAAATTACAGGTTTTTTCTGATCTTTATGTTTAGAAGATAAATACATTAAAATAAATACAGAAATTATGAAGGTAAACTATAAACCAAATGTGTTTGATAGCATTCTTGCAAATAGAGTCAATGTGTTAAGAATTAACTCCATCATGTTATCATAGTAAAAAATCTCAAAAGAGAAGATGTAAATGCAAAATAATAGCATAATTTGTGTTATTATGAAAAGATAGAAATAAATTTAAATGATATAATGGATTAAATGCTAATTAAATCCGTCACCCAGTCCTCAAATCTTGTTTCATTGATTTACAGCTAAATAAAAGTACATTTACCTTCTAGATAATGTTCAAAAAGGGTGAAAGTCTTGATATATAACATCAATCTTTGGATTTTTAAAGGAGAGATCTTGGAAATAAATAGGCTTCACCATGCGATTTCTATATTGGGAATGATAATATAATGGCAGATTTATTTGAGGATTTTATATGTAAATTTTCAAAATGCCTTATCACATGCGGATTTGAATCTCAACACCTAAGCAGATTACATTTCACACATTTTTCCAACAGAGCATTTAGATTCAATTCAGAATTCTATTTTTGCTGGATCTGTGGGCCCAAATCACAAAAGCCCTGGCTTAGACTACTGTCTCAATGATGGTATAGCCTAAGGTTTTTTAGCAGAATAATTGTAGTCAGCTAACATTCATTTGTTTACTATGTATAAAATTAGGATTCTTGAGTCAAGAATTGTGCTTGTTTGTTGAACACCTAAATCCTAAAACATTGAAATTCCTAACATCTGATCCTTAGGAAGCCTAGCCTATCCGTCAGTAACATATAGTTTATATTCTAATGAAAAATTGGTCACTATGATAGTTTATTTGTGTGTTAAATTTATTTCAAAATCCAGTTCACTAAGTGACATCCAAATTTGTAAACAAACATAAATCCTTAGATTGAATCAAACATTTTACAGTTATAAACATTTTATGATTTTTAAATTATCTAAAATTCTGTGTTCTATGTTTACATTATGTGGTTTTACGTATGCAAGGATTCTCATCTAAGAAAAGCAAATTTGGAGGGGGGAACAATTAATAAATGTTGTCTTTGGAGGCAGTTGAAAAATTAACATGTATTTTAATTGCATGCTAAATTGATAAAAATGGGCGGTGCCTGTGGCTCAAAGGGGTAGGGTGCTGGCTCCATTTGCTGGAGGTTGAGCTCCATATGCCAATGGTTGCGGGTTCAAACCCAGCCCCAGCCAGAAACTGCAAAAAAAAAAAAAAAAAAATAATAATAATAATAAAAATAAATTGGTAAAAATATAATGTCTTCACTAAACTACATATACTTTGTTTAGACTAAGAAATTGGGGGGGAGGGGCGGCACCTGTGGCTCAAAGGAGTAGAGCACTGGCCCTATATACCAGAAGTGGCAGATTCAAACCTGTCCCCGTCCAAAAACTACGAAAAAAAAAAGAAAGAAAAAAAGAAATTTTTGTATCTTGGCACAAAATTTAGCAAAGATTTAGCAAAGTCTATATGTGTATACATGATAGCTTTCACAAAAACCATTGAGAAAAAAGTACTCAATGTTTGCTGGAATAGCCCAGAGCATTTTTGGTATCTTTGATTCTGCTACTGAAATATGAGTAAAATAACTGATGACCATTTCAGATTCAAGATTCACGAATTACTACAAATACATACCATACTGAAATAGTCTTTTTAAATGTCTGACAATATCAATCTTATTTAATGTATATTCTAGGAATATGGAAATATTGCCATTCACTTATTAATGAAAATAAATTAAATACATATATTTAGATGAGTTTAAACTAAAAAAAAAAAAAATGCATTTGAAGATAATGGGACACAAGATCAAAAGTGAGAAAAGCAACCTGGAAATAACTGCAATAAGGGTGTGGTGAATGGCACGGGATCTTGAATTAAGGTTACACTGCATGTTACAAGTCATGAAAATATCAAATTGCTCAAATATTGCCAGTGCAAGTAAAATCTAATTTCCTTCTATTTTTCTAAATATACATTGGTATACACTGATAATCAAATATTAATGAATGACATTATTTACTATTACTTCATTTCAATTATAAAATGACCAAATATTCTTGTTTCCACCACTTTCCTTTCTATAAATTTAGTTACCCACTCTTTTACTCTCAAACATGACCTTCAAACAATGCTAAAATGCATTATCGCCTATATGTAAAATACCATTTAGCAGAAAATTAAGAGAAAATATAAAAGAAACATCGTTCGTGACTTTGTTCATTTTCTAATAAATCTTGTGAAAAGTATTTTTATTTTTAATTACTATGGGTACATACTAGTTAAGCAAAATTTTTAGGTAATGTGTGAGGTTTTGATATAGAGAACAATGTGTATTAATTAAATTAGTGTGACGAGGGTATCCATAACCTCAGGTCTTTATCATTTATTGCTCTGGGAATATTCCAATTGCAATCTTTTAGTTATTTTAACCTGTACCCTCACTTTTTGTTGATTAGTAATTTTGCTTTGCTATCAAATAGCGTTCATTCTAAGTATCTAACTATAATTTTGCACCTATTAACCATCTCGACTTTATCCCTTTTATCCTGTTATTCTTCCTAGCTTCTGGTACCCATCATTATTTGTTTGTTTGATTTTTAAGACATGTTTCACTTTGTCACCCTAGGTAGAGTGGCCCAGCATCATAGCTTACAGAAACCTCAAACTCCTGGGCTTATGTGATCCTCTTGCCTCCGCATTCAAAGTAGCTGGGACTACAGGTGCCACCACAGTGCCTGACCATTTTTATTGATGGCAGTCTTAATCTGACTCAGGCTCGAACTCCTGAACTTAAGCAATCTACCCACCTCAGCCTCCCAAAGTGCTAGGATTACAGACATGAGCCACCATGTTGGCCCTAGTAAATTGTTTTTTATATTTAGCTCTCATGTCTGAGTGAGAACATGGCAGGTTTGTGTTTGTGTGATTAGCTTGTTTCACTTAATATAATGTACTCCAGGTCCACACAAGTTGCCACAAATGGCAGGATCCAATTCTTTCTTATGGCTATATAATATTCCACTGTCTATATGTACCAAAATTTATTTATCTGTTTATCCAGTAATGGGCATTTGTGTTGATTCCAAATATGGGCTATTATGTGCAGAGATAACAATAAACATGGGAGTGCAGAGATCTTTTTAATATACTGACTTCCCTTCTTTTGAATACATACTTACCTAGCATTGGGAATTGGGGGTCATACGGTATTACTATTTTTAGTTTTTGTAGGAACCTCCCACAGTGTTCTTCATAGTGATTACACTAATTACTTCGCCACCAGTATTATAAAAGGGTTCCTCTTTCCCCACATCCTTTCCAATATGTGTTATTTTTGATAAAATAACACAATAACAATAATAATATTATCTTTAGATAAAAACCATTTCAACTGAGGTGAAATGATGTTTTTTTATAGTTTTGATTTGCATTTCTCCATTGATTAATGATGTTGAGTGTTTTTTATATACATGTTGGTAACTTGTATATCTCATTTTAAGAAATGTTTATTCGGGCAGTGCCTGTGGCTCAAAGGACTAGGGCGCTGGCACCATATGCTGGAGGTGGCTGGTTCAAACCCAGCCCGGGTCAAAAAAAAGAAATGTTTATTCATATCTCTTGCCCATTTGTAAATTGGATTACTTGATTATTTTCCTATTGAGTTGTTGGAGTTCCTTACATTTTCTGTTATTAGGTGCTTGTCAGATGTGCAATTTGAAAATATTTTCTCCTGTTCTGTTGGTTGTCACTGAACTTTGTTGAGTGTTTGCTTTGCTATGCGGAAGATTTTTAGCTTAACGTAATTCCATTTGTCCAACTTTCCTTTAGCTGCCTGTACCTTGGAATATAACTCATTTTGTCCACACCAATGTCCTGAAGCATTTCCTGAATGTGTTATTTTAGTAGTTTCATGTCGTAGATATGAGTTTTGAATTCACTTTGATTTGATTTTTGTATGTAGACACAAAGATCTAGTTTCCTTCTTCTGCATGTGAACATCTAGTTTTTCTAGCACCATTTATTGAAGACACTATCATTTCTCCCATGTATGTTCTTGGCAACTTTGTCAAGGTTAAGTTCCTAATAGATGTGGGCATTTATTTCTCGGTTCTCCATTTTATTCCATTAAAATCATATCCCAGATAGTTTATGTGTAACAGAAGGTAACATAGCTAACAAATTATAATAATAGGATGTAAATCTAAAACTCTGATTTTAGAAACTGAGTTATAAATTTTTATTCTATGAAAATGACAATTGACTATGTTTGTGGACATTTTTGTATGGATGGAATAATAGCCTCCTAAATATGTACACATTCTTACTCTCTGTGAATACATGCCCAAGGTAATACTACAGATCTGATTAATGATTAAATTGAGGATTTTGAAATGAGGTTATTCTAAACTACCTGGGTTGGCCATATGTAATCACAATATATAAGAGGAAAGTTTGAGAGTCAAAAACAGAAATATAAATGTCACAAGATAAGGATAGCTGAGAGAGAGGCAGAAAGGGAGAGATATGAAAAAGAGAAAGGGGGGGGAGAGAAAGAGAGAGAGAAGCTCAAATTAAAGTTCTCAAATTAAGGTGGTGATTGGTTTGTCACTAACTTTCCTATCTTTTTTCTTTTTTTCTTTTAATATTATAGGGGTACAATCATTTGGGTTACATGCTTTGCTTTTTTCAGTTTGAGGCAAAGCTATAAATGAACCCATAACCCAGATAGCATTTATTGTACTCATTAGTTATAAATTTACCCGTTCTCTCCTTCCTCCCACCATTTGTTGGGTTTATAGTGAATTTTGCTACTATACATGCACATGGGTGTTGGTTGATCAATTATTTCCAAATTAATAGTAAGTACGCATGTTGGTTTTTCATTTTTGCAATACTTCACTTAGAAGAATGGTCTCCAGTTCCATTCAAATTGTTACAAAAGGTAATACTTCACCATTTTTAATGTCTGAGTAGTATTCCATAGTCTACATATACCACATTTGATTAATTTACTAATGTTTTTGTGGGCACTTGGGTTTATTCTATATGTTTGTGATTATAAATGTTACTGCAATAAACATTCTAGTGCGTATGTCTTTTTGATGAAAAGACTTTTTCCTTTGGGTAAATGCCCAATAGTTATATTTCTCAGTCAAATGGCAGGAAAGTCTCACATTGAGGTGCTCGTAGGTTTGGTGTCTGGTGAGAGCTCACTCTTGGCTTTCAAGATGGTGCCCTGTCACTGCGTCCTCCTCCAGCAGGGACAAATGCTGTGTGCTCACATGGTAGAAAGGAGGGGAAAGGCCAAAAGGAGGTAAAGTAGACTTTTTTCTTTACTTTTTGGTAAATACCCTTCTCACTGGAGTTAAGTAATACTTCATTGTGGTTTTGATATGCATTTCCCTGGTGATCAGAGATGCTGAGTATGTTCTCATATGTGTATTGCCATTAGTCTACCTTCTTTTGAAAAGCTTCTGTTCCTGCCTTTCACCCACTTGTTTATGTTCTTGTTTGATTTTGTTGTTGTTATTGATTTGAGTTCTTTATAGATTCTGGTTATCAATCCTTTATTGATGTACAGAATGCAAGTATTTTCTCCTATCCTGTAGGTTCTCTGTTTGCCCCCTTTATTGTTTCCTTGGCTACACAAAAGCTTTAAATCGAATCAAATCCCATTTGCAAATTTCTATTGCTACTGTTATTATCTTTGAGGACTTCTTCATACATTCTTTGCCAAGGTTGATACCTATAAGAGTTTTTTCACCATTGTCTCTTATAATTCTTATAGTTTCATGTTTTAGGTCTAAGTCTGTTATCCAACATGAATTGATTTTTGTGCATGGTGAGAGGTGGGGGTCCTGTTTCAGTCTTCTACATGTGACTATCCTATTTTCCCAGTATCATTTATTGAATAGGGATTCTTTTCCCTACTGTATGTTTTTGTGTACTTGGGGGAAGATCAGATGGCAAATTGTGGATGGTTTTATATCTGAGTTCTCTGTTCCAGTTCATTAGTCTATGTCTCCATTTTCTGGTGCCAGTACCATGCTGTGTTGGTTGCTATAGCCTTTTGGTACAGCATTAATTTTGGTAAAGTGATGTCTCCTGATTTGTTCTTATAGCTTAAGGTTGCTTTAGTTATTCATGGGGATGAGGTGTCTTTTTTAGTTCCAGGTAAACCATTGCACTGCTTTCCCTAGATCTGTGAAAAATGATGTTGGTATTTTATTTGAGATTGCATTATATCTGTAGATTACTTTATGTAGTATAGACATTTTAACCATGTTGATTATGCTGATCCACGAGCATAATATGTTTTTCATCTGTTTAAGCCTTCTGCAATTTCCTTCCTTGTTGTTTTGTAATACACTCTTCAGTGATTTTTCACCTTCTTAGTAAAATATATTTCTAGGTATTTTATTTGGGTACATCATAAATTCTCTTTCCTGAGTATTATATTTCACACATAGTATTTTAATGGAGAAATTCTTCTACTGGTCACTTTACTCAAACTATCTTTTAATTAGAACTAAGTGTGTAATCATTTTCAAGTGTGATGAGACAGTATTTATCTACACTAGAGACTTCAATGTTCTTACAGTCATAATAGTATGGCTCATTTAGAGTTAGTATTGTCTGTTTTTTATCTTTACATGAATAAAAAAACAAAAATCTCTTCTTTCTGCAACTCCTATAGATACATCATCAAAAAGATTTTAGAAATACATTTTACAGCTTTAAAATGTCCATACTCTTTGGCATCAAAATTCCATGTCTACATAATAAAGTTAGGTGAAAGGTTTAGCTGTTAAGTACAGCAATTTATATCTGGATGTATTGCTAATGTCACCATAGATCTTAAAATTTTTAAATTCATATGTATATTATTATGCTTATTTGAAATGATATGTATTATGGTTTGCATATATATTTTATATATAATGTGTAGAGAGATATAACACATGCACCTATGTATACATACTTGTATATACTTTCATACACAAAATACTTATATATATATATATAGACATATATGCATAGATCTATATCTGTATATGTATATTTATATATGTACTATGTATACTATACAATAAAAATATAAGAAGCGGCTATGTCATGTTTATATTATATTACTTTCACTGTCAACTAGGTATATTTTAATTATTTTTAATATGAGTTATTTTTAATTGAATATGAGTTATTTTTAATTGAAAAAGTATTATTTCAATTTTAATGTCATACTATGAAGGTGCAGAGGATTCAGATTTGGGAAGTCTTGTATACTGAGGGGATGTAGAAATTGAAAGTCAAACAAGTACATTTTTAGTTTGCAAATTTTTCTTAATGTGTATTTCTGATATGTTCCTCATAGTGACCTCTGTGGAAAACCTTAACATTAGCTTGAAGGGATCCACTATTTGCCCCAAGGTCTCATATGCTCTAAAGAGCAGCACAGTTGTACAATCCTCTGCCGCTAAGTCCTGGATATCTGGTGCCACATTCTGCAGGATTTCTATTTTATTGAGAAGGTAGCTACAGAAATGTTAGTTTATTTGGTTTAGAATAAAATAAAAATAAAATATAACAATGTTTCTGAATTTAATAAAAACATTTGGCACAGAGAATGTCTGCAAGGTCATTAATTTAAAATGATGACACTGTAGGGTGCACAGTTAGAAAGTATTTAAAACAACAGTATCTTATAACTGATTCAAAGATGGAATTAAATGTCCTGATCTTTACAGATACGTGTTGATAGGACAATGTGAATTCTCTAGTTTGCTGTATGTTTTGAAAATCGAAAGTTTACTAATTTGATATGGGACTTCCCACTGCCAGAAAAGTTGACTGAAGTGGAGAAATGTAGAAGGAGACAGAGGTGAGACCAAGAACATGAAGACTATCATCAGGAATTGGAAAAGGAAAGCTACATACAAACAGTGGTGGCTCAGAGATTAGTTAGATCCCAGATATTAAGGAATAGATATAACAGTGAAGACAGAGGAGAAGGTACAAATAAAATTAAAAAAAGGAATGCAAAAGATGAGTTTGAAAGCAGATGTGAGAAGATGGTGTGTGGTGTGGAGGGCCTGCAGTCTGGCATTCTTTCAAGTTTCCAGACTTTGTGCAAACAGCTTTTCACAGAGAAGCTTGCATGCAACCAGCTTGCACAAAGAAGAGACCTTGATGCAAAAAACGAGACAAACTATTCTTGTAGGAGCATCCTGTTTCTCAAGAGTACGTCTGGCCTGGAAAATCTTGTGGTCCTTTGCTTTACCCCCACACCCGCTGCTTTAATTTCCCTGTTACACGACTTTATAAGTCAGCTTGATATTCAATAAAGGTGAGACTTGATCAGACTCCTGTCTTGTCTCCATCCTTCTCGTCTCTTTGCCTCTTCCCATTCTTGCCCCCTCCCCCAGGTATACCGGTTGGACTGACCTGCAGGTCGGGTCACGTGGCGCCCAAACAGGGACCTGGGTACGAGGGATAACGACGCTGAAGCTGTCGGAGTAAAGCAGCCAACTCGTGTCAACACCAAGGACTGAACGCGCAGTAGCCTGCTGCACTGGATCGAGGCTCTTGGTGACTGGCAGCCATTATGGGGCAAGGAGTTAGTCAGCATAAGTTGTTTGTGGAACAGTTACGAGATGCACTCAAGACGCGAGGGGTAAAGGTAAAAGTAAAACAGTTACTTCAGTTTTTTGATTTCTTAAAAGAAATCTGTCCTTGGTTTCCACAAGAAGGAACCATAAATGAAAAAAGATGGAAAAGAGTAGGTGATGCTTTAAATGATTTTTATCAGACATTTGGGCCAGAGAAAATACCGGTTACTGCTTTCTCTTACTGGAATCTCATAAATGAGGTCATTAGCTATCGCAGTGTTTGTCCCGCGGTAGCTGATGTCATAAAAAGAGGTGAGGAGCTTTTACACCACCATAAAAAGGATCTGGAGTCCTCAGATCATTCACATGATCTTGGGGCTGTTGGTGGTCACCCTCCTAGCTGTCAGCCTAATGATCAGGAAGATCTTATTTCATTAGAGAGCGATGAGGAACAAAAGGAGCCAAAGAAATCTCCTGCTGTAAGGCCCAAAGTCAGACAGGAGAGAGTCAAACCGGAGAACAAACCGAAAGTCAAACAGCCTAAGGGCAAAGTCCCGGAGCCAACGCGAAAGCTCTACCCAGACTTAAAAGACTTTAAAACAGACACTGATGATGAACTCTCAGATGAGGAGTGGAATGAGTTAGAGGAGGAGGCTGCCAAGTATGGCAATCCAGATTGGCCCCCTCTTGGGAAATGGCCTCCCCCATATAGCGCATCACCCTTTGCGCCTTTGGCAATGGCCACAATAGATCCCCAAAAGGACTTAGAAGATAAAATTGGGCATTTAAAAGAACAAATAAGGCTTGAAGAGGAACATAAGGCTCTCATAGATCAATTAGAAAGGCTTAAAGTAGGCAAAACTACCGGTAGAGACCAATAGCCTGGAGAGCAAAAGCCTGCTAGTGCTTCCCAACCTCCCATGAGAGGCACGCTCCTGAAAAGGCCCCCTGAGGGTCTGGAAGAGCTTAAGGCTTTCCCAGTCGCAGAGACCACTGATAATCAGGGCTTGGAGACACCATGCTGGGTTTGATTTCCAAGTCATTAAGGAGTTAAAGACTGCAGTAGCCCAGTATGGGGCTACTGCTCCCTACACATTAGCCATCCTGGAATCGGAAGCTGAGAAATGGCTCACCCCAGGGGATTGGT
>CAUYPK010136158.1:0-29271 GCA_963574355.1 Loris lydekkerianus | reverse complement strand
CTGCTAAAAGGGCAATCTAAAAGCAAAAACTTACATCTTCCCAGTGAAAAAGATCATAATTGTTCTCTAGTTGACCAATTGAAACTATGCTCCCCTCTTAGCAGGAAGAAGCTACAAAAGAAAAAACTCAATGTCCCCTGTCCCCTGCCAACCCACTATTTTTAACATATCAAGAAGGGAGGAATGTTAAGTAATTTCCCCAGAAAAGCCCCTTCCCAGAAAGTTCTTTACTGCCTTTAACAGACTAAGACTAGCTGTCTCACTCCAAAGTTACATCTTCCCAAGCACAGGGAGTGGCCTACTAGACAACTTCTTATCTCCCAGTTGCAAAACATTACCTCATCTCCTTGTCCCAAATACCCGCCCAAAATTTCAAACTTATGACCTGCCCCTAATGGGTCTTCCTGCCAGAGCAGTAACTCCTTATTGGTTATTCTACCATCCCATCACAATTCTTAAGACTTCCCCTAACTGAACATATATAAAGGTACACTTCTCTTTTGATCTCTCTCTCTTTTCTCTCTCCCTTTCTCCTCTCTCTCTCTCCTATCTCTTCTCTCTCTCCTCTGTCTCTCTTTTCTCTCCTCCTTGGGGCTGCTCTACAGCATCCCTCACCAATAAAGAACTTAAGTACAAGCCTTGGTGGTCTGTGAGATCTCTGCTGGTTGAGTGCCCCCCTTTCACCTAAGGACAAGAAAAACCTAGAAAAATGTTTGTCTTCAAATTTTGCTGAGAAGAAATGAACCCACCATTCACATTCACAATAACTTGTGAATTAGGATGCAATGACTCTCCACTCCCCTTAAATCCAGCTACCCATTTGACCTCAGCCTGGGCATTCTTCCTTTCTTTCTTTGGAATAGATACTAAGCTTTCTCTCTTCCCACTGCTATTCTTGAAGGAAAATGAGGCCCAATGGAGAGAAACAGCACCCAAACACCATGTTTATAAGAGGAAGGGCGTTATTCACCAGCTGGGAGCTTAAGGCACAGAAGAATTCCACATGGCCATACTCCCCAGATGGCTTGGTCTTTCCATTTTATCTCCAAAAAGTTTCAACCCATTCACCCGGTTTGAATCAAGTGTGTGGTGCTATTCCAGCCCCCACAGAACTATAGGATTTCACAGAGCTGGAAAATTCCAAGTTCCAAGAAGGTAAGTCTACACATTCCTAAGAGCTGAGTCACCAGGTGTATCATTGTGGTCTCCTGGAGAAGACCTGTTCTCCTAGACCTCACCCTTCTCAAGTCTCTTCTCTCACTATAGTCTCTTTACTCACCACCTGCTCTCTGCTCTCTCTCATGGCTTCCACCCACTTTCTAATATAAAATAAACCTACACATTTATATCCTAATCTGGACCTAAGGAAAGTCTTTTCTCACACTATGTGCAGGACCAACTGAGGAACTGAGCTTTTTCACACCACTTGAAAGCACATGTAGTGAGAAGATGGAGTTAGCCAGACCAGGGCCTACAGGACACAGCTGGTCTGGGAGTTTAGGTCCTAAAAGACCTTCCCACCTGTCTCCCATTCTTATTTTATTGTAAATTTAGCTCCCACCCTGAAGATGCTCATCTTGAATTTTTTAGAAATTAACTTTTGAATTGGAAATATCAGAGATAGTCACTGAGTTCGGTTTCTTATTTTAACTAAGGGTTATTGTGGTCTTTGCTTTGGGAGGATTGATTTATAGAATTAACTTTTGAATTGGAAATGTTAGAGATTGTCACTGAGTTGTGCTGTTTATTATTGAAAGTTAATGTGCCCCCTGCTATGAATCATTATGCATAAATCTGTGATTCTGGAAATGTTCAAAGAGAACAGTCTTTGAGAGGCTACTCTCACTGTTCTCCACAATCGCTGGCCTTCTGACAAAGTTGGAGAACCTCTCCCTGTCTCTGCATATTGGCTGACAGTGACAGACAGCCAGACTCTTCCTCTAGTAACAGTCTCTCTCACTAATGCAGAGTCCAAGGGAAAACCTTTCACTTAATTCTTTGAAGGTTTCCTGGATACCAACTCACACATGGCAAATTAATAAGAGAAAAGGCATACAAACTTATTAATGTACTACATATATGGGAAATCATAGAGAGAGTACCCCAACCTCCCACGGGGGTACAGAAGCTTAAATACTCTTTTTCATAAAAGAAGAAAGACTTGGGAATGTAGACCATTCTCTTGAAAGACAAAAAATGATTAGAGAGAATGAATGCAAGAGGGAGGAGCAAGCGATGTTGTAAATGATACTTTTAGGAAGCTTAATGAACTTGAGAGGCAGAAATTATGCTGAGAAAAAAGCTCTTCTCCAAGAGTGGTTGGATTTGTGAACTGCAGCAGATAAGGAGGTAACAGGAAAACAATAGAAGGCAACTGTTTTTATTTTGGGAAGATGTTTTCTTTGTTACATAAGGACATTTTAGAGAGTCCATCCCTGATAGAATCAGGTGTACCTGCCCAAATACACCTGCCCCAGCCCAGGTGGGACTGACCTACCCAGGCAGGGTCAGAATCACATCCCTCCCAGGAAATAAAAATGCTGCCAATTGCTGCCCCCTGACCATTTAAATCCCCAGGGCAATAACCCAGATGTGGAATTCCTTTCCTTATCCCCCCCCCCCCCCCATATCCAGATGGAATAAAAGCAACATTGATCACATACACTGGGCCTCCACTTTCCTTTCATCTCACAGCTCAGGATAATTTTTCATCTTCAGGTCCCTAACCTCTCAATCCCTCCTGTTGTGGTGAGGGGAGCAAGACTAGGTTATAAGGGAGTTAATAGTCAGGCTTATTTCCGAAAAGCTTTCTATTTTCAAAAGCACTCACCATGCTTAAACTACCATTTTTGGAAGAATTATTTCTTCTACTCAACATTAACTTAGCATGAAACCAAATTTAGGCTTAACCAATCACAAACTGCCAATTCTCTCCTGATTACTAAGCCAGGAGAGTTTCACCTAGATAGTCCAAATAAGGCCAATGCATAATTGTTACCAATCAGTTCTTGAAGTTGGTTTCATTTCACCTCTTTTTGTTTGTTTTTCTGTTTTTGATTTGAGACAGAATCTCACTTTGTCACCCTCAATACACTGTTATGTGTCGCAGTTCACAGAAACCTCAAACTCTTGGGACTCATGGGATCCTCTTGCCTCAGCCTCCCAAGTCAATGGGACTACAGTCACCTGCCACTGCCACTATGCCCGGCTATTTTCTTTCTTTCTTTCTTTCCTTCTTTCTTTCTTTCTTTCTTTCTTTCTTTCTTTCTTTCTTTCTTTCTTTCTTTCTTTCTTTCTTTCTTTCTTTCTTTCCTTCTTTCTTTCTTTCTTTCTTCCTTCCTTTCTTTCTTTCTTTCTTTCTTTTTTTTTTTTTAGAGACCAGGTCTCCCTCTGATACAGGCTTCTCTCCAACTCCTGAGCTGAAGTGATCCACCTGACTCAGCCTTCCAGAATGCTGAGATTATAGGCCTGAGCCACCATGCCTGGCCAAGTTTGCTTTCTTATGTACCTTGTGAGAGCTTTTCCTTCAATCACCCACCAACCTAACCTACCCTGGACTCTTTAAACTACAACTCACGGCTGAGAATCCATGAACTGCTATTTGTTGGGTACATACACATTTTAGAGAGTCCACCTCTACTCCTGTGGTGAGGGGAGCAAAACAAGGTTTTAAAAGATTTAATATTCAGGCTTTTGTTCACCTTCATTAACTGGAATTTAATGGGCTTGGAATGATGATTCTAAAAGAAATCGATGGGTATTGTTTTAAAGAGAAGAAAAATAAACAACTTCTGCATCATTTTTTGTCATTTTTATTAGAAATTTCAATCCTCAGCCAGGCACAGCTGCTCATGCCTGTAATCCTAGAACTCTGGGAGGCCAAGGTGAGTGCAATGCTTGAGCTCAGGAGTTGGAGACCAGCCCCAGTGCGAGGTTGGGGTAATCTCTCTATGATTTTCTCACATATGTAATACATTAATAAGTTTGTGTGCCTTTTGTCTTATTAATTTGGTTAGAATTAGTTACTAGTTGGTATCCAGGAAACCTTTAAACAAAAAAGCAGAAGGTTTTCCCTTAGCCCCTGCATTAGTGAGAGACACTGTTATTGGAGGAAGAGGGTCTATCTGCCTGTCACGGTCAGTCAGTAGGCAGAAACAGGGAGAGGTTCTCAAACTTGCAAAGGCAAGACCTTAACTTTAATAAAACCAGAAAAACTAAGACAAGAGGATCACTCGGGCCCAAGAGTTGGAGGTTGCTGTGAGCTATGATCCCACAGCACTCTACCCACAGCACTCTACCCACAGCAACAACTTGAGACTGTCTCAAAAATAAATAAATAAATAAAAATTTCAATCATCTTTGCTTGTTTCTTCAATATTTCCCATAATATAAAAAGAACCACTACAGAAAAAAAATTCATGATTTTCATCAGCATGTAAAAAGACTTCTGGTTTAATTGTGGTTTCTTCCGGACTATGATTTCCAAAAAGCTTTCCATTTTCAAAAGCACTCCGCATGCCTTAAGCTGCAATTTGTTTTTACAATTATTAATTTTTACAATCACTTCCAATAAATTAAACTCTTTAACCTTTTAATAGCATCAGAGTTTATTTTTATTTTGGGGGGAGACAGAGTGTCACTCTACTGCCCCAGCTAGAGTGCCATGGGTGTAATATCTCCCAGCAATTTCAAACTTCTGGGTTCAAGTAATTCTTCTCTCTTAACCTCCCAAACAGCTGGGATTACATGTTCCTCCATGACCTCCCACTAATTTTTCTATTCTTAACTAGAGATGGGTTTTCGTCTTGCTCAGGCTGGTCTCCAAGCAATCCACCCACCTTGGCCTCACAGAGTGCTAGGATTACAGGGATTGTGGTAGAAACAGACACCCCCACAATCTTTTTTAGCTATTTGTGAACTTAGAATGCCCTTGAAAATGCCTCGAAATGAATTGTTATCACTGGTCAAGACTTTCAGCAATGCTTAAACAACACAACATAACACTGTATCATTAGGTGAATGGGGTTATTGGGCATCAAAGTAAAAAGCTCAAATGTGTATGCAGAAAGTAAAATTTCTTAGGTAGTGCTTCTGGCTCAAAGGAGTAGGGCACCAGCCCCATATACCGGAGGTAGCAGGTTCAAACCCAGCCCTGGGTTTGAAAAAAAAAAAGAAAGTAAAATTTATTGGTTTTCAGCTAGAGCCTAGATAAGGTAGCCTATTAAAAAAAAAAAAAAAAAAAAAAAACCAGAAAAAAAAGGCTTAGCGCTCCTAGCACAGTGGTTACCATACCAGCCTCATGCACTGAGGCTCGCGGGTTTGACCCTGGCCAGGGCCAGCTCAACAATAACAACTGTAACAAGAAAATAGCCAGGCTTTGTGGCAGGCACCTGTAGTCCCAGCTAATTGAGAGGCTGAGGCAAGAGAATCACTTAAGCCCAAGAGTTGGAGGTTGCTGTGAGCCATACTGCCACCGCACTCTACTGAAGTTGACATAGTGAGACTCTGTCTCAAAATAAAAAAATAAAAAAAAAAAAAAACAAGAAAGAAAAGAAAATAACATCTTATTTTCTAAACCCTGCAACAGCTTCAGGGATTTCTACATATGGCAAAGTTCTCCCAGCTATGGATTCCTAACTACGGCTTAAATCTTAAACCCTTGTACAAGGCCTTGAAAATCTAGGAAAATGCACCTATGTATTAAAGAAGAAGTGAGACAAAGCGCTGCAGAAACTTAAACAAAGTCACTCTAAGGCCTCTGCTTTTGGCCTAACTTATTTCCATATGTGCATGAAAGACAGGAGACAGGAGTTTGGCCTTGGAGTAGTGACACAAAAATTTGGCACTATTTCCACACCAGTCACACATTTGTCTAAACTATTAGACTTTACAGCTACTGGGTGGAAACTTGTGATCTTTTAAAAGAAACCAAAACATTCACCTTGGGATAACTGAGTACAGTTCATGTCCTGCATCATGTCTTGTCCCTACAGTATTTTTTATTTTATTTTTATTATTATTATTATTATTTTTTTTTTTTTTTTTTCTGTAGAGATAGAGTCTCACTTTATCACCCTCAGTAGATGTCATGGCATCACACAACTCACAGCAACCTCAAACTCCTGGGCTTCAGAGATTCTGTTGCCTCAGCCCCCCGAGTAGCTGGGACTACAGGCGCCCACCAAAATACTCAGCTATTTTTTGTTGCAGTTTGGCCGCAGCTGAGTTTGAACCTGACAACCTCAGTATATGGGGCTGGTGCTGCACAACTGATGCAATTCTTTTGAGTTTCTTCCCAGGAACATGAGAACCTCCTTGCAGCACTGAGATAACTGCAGAGCTTTACCCTACCTAATTTTCCAGAGAAAGACAAGATGAGTGATACACAAGCACAGATTGTGTTCATGAGCCACTGACCATGCACACAGGGGTAAAAGGATGAACAGTATAAAGCCCCAGATCGTTATAATACTAAAAGTCCCACTCTGGCGAGGGATGTGTCCACCATTTTTGTTCATGGGATGTAGTGCAAGAATGATTCCTCATTGCGATTGTGTGCCCTGCACTCCACCTCAAACATGAAATGGGGTTTGCTCCCCTTCTGCATTACTCATTTTCATCTCCATGAAAACCCCTAGACACTGCTAATCAGAGAGGTGGATTTGAGGTGGTCTGTGCCACCCCCTCACAGTTGACATGTCTTACAAAATAAATCATTTTTGCATTGGCAATCCTCCTTGTCTCAGTAATTGGCTATTTGTGGGGAGAGCAACATGAAACCACCCTTGTGGGTTTATTAACATTAGGTTGGTTGTACAATTCAAAAAAGATAATAGTCCAAGATTAATCAAGTCATTTGTTTTGCACTAGTAAGTGTTAACTTGTTGGTCTGGGCTGGATAAAGATTACGACATCACTAATATTAAAAAGATTTGATTGTCAGATTGTAATTAGTATAAGAAAGAAAAAGTGAATTGGAAGCTTCAATATTTAGAAGACATAATTAAATTTAAATGGGATCATGATGATGAAACTCTAATCTAATAGGACCAACTGTTGTAAGAAGGGGAAGTTACATAGACATGTGTGTGCAGATTAAGGTCAGGGAAAAATGGATGGGCATGGGGGGTCAGACCTGTAATCCTTGTACTCTGAGAGACTATGGTAAAAGGATTGCATGAGCTCTTCTGTTCAAGACACAAGCTTCAGTGGGAGTAAAATCTAAGCTCTACTAAAAACAGAAAAAATTACCTCTGGGTTGTGGGACACACTTCTATTTTCATATACTTTGCAGGCTGAGGTAGCAGAATTGTTTGAGTCCAGAAGCTTGAGGTTGCTGTGAGTTAGTCTGATGACATGGCACTCTAGTCTGGGTAAGATAAGCCTCTGCTTCATAAGGGGGGGGGGGGCGGGAAGAAAAACAAAAGAAAACCTGGAGAGGTGATAAGTTGTGGATCATGTTATTAGGCCTAGACTAAGGCAGAAAATACCAGTTAACTCCTGGCAAATTTCTGGGCTGCAAGCCCTCAAAAAATGGAGTAAGTCTGGTTCACTCCCAAAGTAGATGGGAACGTACTCACTAACTTCTTGCTTCACTAACTCACTGAGAAATGGACTGGGAGGTACCAACTGTCCCAGACTGACCTTTAAGAAATGTCAGGTGGGGAAAGTAATGAAACAAAGATGTATGACTAACCACAAAATTCTGCTTCTGTACAATACTTGCTAACCTTCCCAGATGCACCGGGGCAGCCTGTGTGCCAACCAGGATGCAGACCAAACCTTAAAATCCAACCCCTTAAGCACTCAGGACTGCTTTCACAAACCCCACGTTGGGACACTGAGGCAGTCACCAGCAGCTCTTCAATAAAGGGGCTCTTCTATGAATTCAGTTTTTTTGGCAGTATACTCTTTGGGGAACTCCTGGGCACAACAGTGGGAATTTTTTTAATAAGGGTCTATGTGTCAAATCATTTCTAATTTATCCTGTTATACATTTTGGAGGTTTTCTTAGAAAGAGTCTTACTCTGTTGACCTGGGTAGAGTGCCATGATGTCATAGATAGCTCACAGAAACATCGAACTTTTGGTCTTAAGCAATCCTTCTGGCCTTAGCTACCCAAGTAGCAGAGATTATAGTTGCCTGTAAAAATTGACCTAGCAAAAAGAACCCTAAAGGCCCCTAACACTCTCAGCCTGAGTCCCTGTACATCTCAATACCCACCCCACCCCTGGCAAAATCCGGGAACAGGTCTCAGAATAGAATAAGGAAGTTCCCAAAGCCTTGCTGAGTTCCAAGACCAAACAATAGAAACATACCCAAGCTAAGTTTCCCAAGCTGTCCCCGTGCCGATTGCCACTATGTAACCCACTGAGCCAACTACAACACTGACCCCACCCCCAGCTAACCATCACGTTCTGCTTCTTTGCTCGCTTGCTTGCCTGCCACGCAGCACAAAGAAGGGTATAAAAATCAACCTGCACTGCACTTCGGGGCCACCTGCCCTTTAAGGCAGCAGTCCCTGGCACAGGTGTAATAAATCATCATCTGATTTATACCTGAAGTGGGGTCCGAGTTTTTCTTACAGGTTGCAATGGGTACAACATGCCCACCAAAATTCGCAGTTCTTTTTCTTTTCTTTTCTTTTTTAGTAGAGACTGGGTCTCACTCTTTCTCAAGCTTGTTTTAAATTCTTGCCTCAAGAAATCCACCCACCTTAGGCCTCCCAGAATGCTAGGATTATAGGCATGAGCCACCACACCCAACCCAAATGATACATTTGGAATATATACAGTTGATTGTGCATTAATTACAACACAATACAAATGCAGGAAAAACATAAGGGGTGTATCTTACCTGTATATAATGTCAATTACTAAGAAAACTAAAATTAATTATTCCAACAAATAAATATTCTGTATTTATTCTAACATTTATTTTTTATTTATTTATTTACTTGTGACACAGAGTCTCAAGCTGTCACCTTGGATAGAATGCTGTGGCATCATAGCTCACAGCAACCTCCAACTCTTGGGCTCAAGTGATCCTGTTGACTCAGGTTTTCTATTTTTAGTATAGATGGGCCTTTCGCTTTTGCTCAGGCTGGTCTTGAACTCATGAGCTGAAACTGTCCACCCACTTCAGCCTCCCAGAGTGCTTCGATTACAGGCACGAGCCACCACACCCAGCCTGATTCTAACATTTAGGAGGAAGTGTCATCAAATAATACACAATTAAAAGGTTTATAGCCAGGCATTGTGGTGGGCACCTATAGTCCCAGCTGGTCAGGAGGCTGAGGCAACAGAATCACATAAGCTGATGCTGTGAGCCACGTGACATCATGGCATTCTACCAAGGGCAGTAAAGTGAGACTCTGTCTCTACAAATAAATAAATAAATAAATAAATAAAAGATTTAACCTGGATAGTGCCTTTGGCTCAGTGGGTAGGGTGCAGGCCCCATATACCGAGGGTGGTGAGTTCAAACCCAGCCCCAGCCAAACTGCAACAACAACAAATAGCTGGGCTTTGTGGCGGAGCACCTGTAGTTCCAGCTATTCGGGAGGCTGAGGCAAGAAAGTTGCCAAAGCCCGGGAATTGGAGGTTGCTGTGAGCTGTGTGACACCACAGCACTCTACCAAGGGTGATAACGTGAGACCAAATTAGCTGGGTGTTGTGTCAGGTGCTTGTAGTCCCAGCTACTTGACAGGCTGAGTCAAGAGAATCACTTGAGCCCAAGACTTTGAGTTTGCTGTGAGCCATGACTTCATGGCACTTAATACAGAGTGAAAAAGTGAGGCTCTGTCTCAAGAAAAGAAAAACAGGCTCAGCAAATGTAGTTCACAGGCTAGGGCGCCAGCCACATACACCGGAGCTGGCAGGTTCCAAACCAGCCTGGATCTGCCAAACAACAATGACAACTACAACCAAAAAATAGCTGGGTGATGTGGCAGGCATCTGTGGTCCCAGGTATTTGGTAGACTGAGGCTAGAGAATTGCTTGAGCCCAAGGGGTGGAGGTTGCTGTGAGCTGTGATACCACAGCAGTCTACTGAGGGTGATGTAGTGAGGCCCTGTCTTAAAACAAAAGAACAAAACAAAAACAATAAACACTTGAAGCATAGTGCACACGCTGGCATGTCGTTGGTGAGTCGTTTCTTCATAATAATGAAGAAAAAAAGACAATGAAGAAAAAGGAGGAGGAGGAGGAAAGAAAATACATGTATGTGTTTGTTTGTTTGTTATTGAGGCAGAGTCTCACTTTGTTGTTCTCTGTAGAGTGCACTAGCATCATAGCCCACAGCAATCTCAAACTCTTGGGCTCTGTCTCCCAAATAGCTGGGACTACAGGCACCCCACACACACATGCCTGGCTATTTTTAGCAAAATGGTCTCACTCTTGCTCAAGCTGGTGTCAAACTCATGAGCTCAAATGATCCACCCACCTCGGCCTTCCAGAGTGCTAGGATTATAGGCGTGAGTCACCATGACTATCCCTGTGATCCCATGTATTTAAGATAATCCCTACCAATGAAATTCACAAAAATAAAATAAACCAGGGATTTGGTTTGTTTAACATAACATCAAACATCAAATGAGTAGGGAACCAGGGGAAGAGACACCCCCAGAATCCACTTTCCTTTGATTGCTGCTGCCACAATTGAGGTCTCCTGGGAATCTTCCACACTAGGATGTTTCTCTGCAGCTCTTCCTGCATGAAGAACAATCTATGTTAAATATCTAGACTTGTTTTAACTTGCTGTTTCACTTGGGGTATGGGAAATAAGGAGACAGTCATGGCTTATATTTTGGTGTGAAGAAAGCCTTGAAGATGTTGCAAAATTTTCCAATATTTCTCTTACCTTCATGTGATACCCACCTTTCAACTCCAGGCAGCTCTTCACAGTTTCTGATGCACAATCAAGACATACTTTCACTTAGACTGCATTGTTATTCTACCGGCCATATACTGTTTCAGTTCACTCCCCTACAACTGCACAAAGTGATCCTCCAGGTGTAGAATGAGCCCCTGAGTGAGGAACTCTGACGTCTACTGCGCTCTCTGTGTACTTCAGTATTGTTCCTCCCTCTATACTAGGAGAAGGCTGTAGACACAGTGAATGGAAGACACTGAAATTACAATATCTAGTGATGGTTTCAACCCTTCAAATGTCTCACCTTTGCCTTGTTTCTTCAGAGAGTCTTCTTATACGGCCCTGCAGTCAGAAGATTCCAGGACTTCTTTGGTTGCATATTGTTTCTTTCCATTATTTGAACCCACTTGTTGAGGGACAGGGTCCCCCAACCACTTGAGTGGGCACCACCTTATCTTGTTCTGAGAATTCTTCCACATCTCCTGGGAGTTGAAAGTAGGAAGGACAGGAAGTCTGCCTCAGCATCACTGGCAGCTTCCAAACCGTAGCATTAGGACAGACTTTTTATTTTTTCTTTAATACAGGCTCTTTTAAATTTTCTTTTTCTTTTACTTTTCTTTCTTACCTTGAGGACTAAGATTACTGACAAATTTTATATCCATGTAACATAGTTGATGTCTTTTGGATGTTTTGTAACAGTCATGAAATTTTTTATAATTAGAAACTTATGAGGGTTTAATTATTCATGTTTCTATATAAGACGAAGATCTTCACTCTTCTAGTCTCAGTGCATGAAGGACCGTCATCCATGGTGGGAGATGACACTTTATCATTCCAGAAAATAGGGACAATTTAATGGCGATATTTAGAAAACAATTTAAAACCAGAACACGTCCTCAGACACAAATGCCTACAGCTGCAATTACATTTTTAATTTACATGTTACAGTTGAGTTGGGACATGAAGTTTAAAAACTAAAAATTGTTGCATTACAATGGAGAATGCATGAAATAGGCCTCAGTAGTGATCTCAAGCTTGCTTAATTTGCAATCACCAGCAAAATGTAACTTGAGCTATATCTTGCAAAGACCTATATTTAAAAAATACATAACTTAGGCTAAACCAATCCAAAATAGCCAACAAACTTCTTTTTTCTTTTTTTCTTTTTTTTTTTTTTTATTGTTTGGTATACATTGAGGGCACAATTAGGTACACTGATTGCATTTGTTAGATAATGTCCCTTTTATAATTATGTCCTACTGCCAAGAGTTTTGCCATACATTGTGAGACCCATCTCCTTCCCTCTTCCCCTCTCCCTCATTCCCCTACCCCACCCCTTGTACTAGCTCATCTACTGCATTCATATTAGAATTCAGTACATTGGATTCTGGCTTCTCCATTCTTTTGATGCTTTACTAAGAAGAACGTGTTCCATCTCCATTTAGGTTAATACAAAAGATGTAAAGTTTCCATCTTTTTTAACGTCTGAATAGTATTCCATGGTATACATATACCACAGTTTTGTTAATTCATTCCTGGATTGGTGGGCATTTAGCCTGTTTCCACTTTTTGGAGATTGTAAATTGAGCTACAATAAATAGTCTAATGCAAATGTCCATATGATGAAATGAATTTTTTTCTTCTGGGTAGATGCCTAGTAATGGGATTGCAGAATCAAATGGGAGGTCTAATTTGAGTTTTTTGAGGAGGTTGTATTCATTTGTAGTCCCACCAGCAGTATAAAAGTGTTCCCTCCTCTCCACATTCACAACAGCATCTGCAGCTTTGAGACTTTGTGCTGTGGGCCATTCTCACTGGGGTTAGGTGATATCTCACAATAATTTTCATTTACATTTCTCTGATGATTGGGTACAATAAGTATTTTTTCCTGTGTTTTTTAGCCATTCATCTGTCTTCCTTACAAAGGTTTGATTCATGTCTCCTGCCCAGTGATATATGGGATTTAGGGGTCTTTTTGTTGACTAATTTGAGTTCTCTGTGGATCCTAGTTATCAAGCTTTTGTCCAATTTATAATATGCAGATTTTTTCCCATTCTGCAGGTTGTCTATTTGCTTTGTTTGTTGTTTCCTTAGCTGCGCAGAAGCTTTTCAGTTATTAAGTCCCATTTGTTTATTTTTGTTGTTGCAATTGCCATGGCAGTCTTCATCTTGAATAAATTTTTGTAAGTGGTGACAGGTGCGGGTCCACTTTCAGTCTCTTACATGTGGTCATCCAGTTCTCCCAACACTATTTATTGAATAGGTATTCTTTTCACCAGTGTATGTTCTTTTTATTTATTTTTTTATTTTTGTAGAGACAGAGTCTTACTTTATCACCCTCGGCAGAGTGCTGTGGCATCACACAGCTCACAGCAACCTCCAAGTTCTGGGCTTATGTGATTCTCCTGCCTCAGCCTCCTGAGTAGCTGGGACCACAGGCACCCACCACAACACCCATCTATTTTTTGTTGCAGTTTGGCAGGGCTGGGTTTGAATCCTCCACCCTGGGTATATGGGGCTTACCCACTGAGCCACAGGCGCTACCAACCCAGTGTATGTTCTTGTTTGGTTTATCAAATATCAGGTGACTATAAGATGTTACTTTCATCTTAAAGTTTTTTATTCAGTTTCAAATGTTAATGCCTCTATTTTTGTGCCAATACCATGCTGATTTGATCACTAATAACTTCTAGCATAGCCTAAAGTCTGGTAGGGTGATAACCCAGGCTTTGTTTTTATTACTAAGAATTACCTTTTTCTGGTCCATAAAAAAACAAAGAATTATTTTTTCCAAATCTTGAAACTATAATGATGTTATTTTCATGGGGATTGTATTGAATCTGTAGAGTCTCTCTATGTTGCCCTTAGTAGAATGCCATGACATCACAGCTCACAGCAACCTCAAAATCTTGCACATCAGCAATTCTCTTGCCTCAGCCTCCTAAGTAGCTGGGACTACAGGCGTCCACCACAATGCCCAGCTATTTTTTGTTTGTAGTTGTCATTGTTGTTTGGCAGGCCTGGGCTGGATTCATGCCTGCTCCATTGTATGTGACTGGCACCACAGGCACCATTTGACAATATTCATACTTCTCACCCAAGAGTCTTGTATGTTCGTCTATTTGTTAATATCTTCTGCTGTTTCCTTCTTATAGTTTTGTAATTTTCTTTGTAGAGTTCCTCCACCTCTTTGCTTAGGTATATTCCTAGTTATTTCATTTTTTAAAGCTACTGTGAAGGGAATTGTGTCCTTGATTAGCTTCTCATCTTGACTGTTATTGGTATTTACAAAGGTTAATGATTTGTGGATGTTGGTATTATATCCTCAGACATTACTATTTTTTTAATCCTTCCAAAATTCTTGTGTTTGAGTTTTGGGGTTCTCTAAGTATAAGATCACAACTTCAGCAAAGAGCGAGAGTTTGACCTCCTCTGCCCCCATTTAGATGCCCTTTATTTTCTTCTCTTGCTTCATTGTATTGGCTAGAACTTCCTGCACTATGTTGAATGGCAATGGCAATAGAGGACAACCTTGTGTGGTTCCAGTTCTAAGTGGAAAAGCTTTCAGTTTTATTCCATTCAGTAGAATATTAGCTGTGGGTTTGTCATAGATAGCTTCAATCAGTTTAAGAAATGTGTCACCTATGCCTATATTCTTAAGAATATATTCTATATTCTATGTCTATATGCTCATTACAAAAGGATACTGAATTTTATGAAATGTTTTTTCTGCATCTATTGCGAGAACAAATGGTCTTTGTTTTTGCTTCTGTTGATATGGTGAATTACATCTGTAGACCTGCACATGTTAACCCTGAATTGACTCCCTGAGTTAAAACCTACTTGACCATGATGAATTATTATTATTTTTTAAATGTATAGCTGCAATCTATTGGCTAGGTTTTTTTGTTGTTGTTGTTGGTTTTTTTTGTTTTTTAGGAAGTCTCAAGCTATCTCCCTGGGTAGAGTGCTGTGGCACCACAGCTCACAGTAACCTCTAACTCTCGGGCAAAAGCAATTCTCTTGCCTCAGCCTATCAAGTAGGTGGGACCACAGGTGCCCACCACAATGCCCAGTTATTTTTGTTGTTGCAGTTGTCATTGTTGTTTTTAAGCTGGCTTGGGCCAGGTTCAAACCTGTGAGCCTCAGTGTATGTAGCCCACACCCTACCCACTGAGCTACAGGAGCTACCTATTGGCTAGAGTTTTATTGAGACTTTTTGCATTTATATTCATTAGTGAAATTGGTCTGAAGTTCTTTGTAGTTCTGTATTTTCTTCATTTTGGTATCAGGGTGAATTTTGCTTCTTAGTACATGCTAGAGAAGAGTCCTTCCTTCTCATTTTTTTGGTAACAATTTCTGCACTATGAGTGTAAGCTCTTGTTTGAAGGTTTGATAGAATTCTGCTGTGAAGCCATCTAGATTAGGGGACCTTTTCTTTGGGAGAATTTTTATTGCTTCTTTGATCTCAGTTTTGATATTGGTCTGTTCAAGGATCAGACTTTGTTAGGTCTAGGGAAAGGGTGTAATTCCAGGTACTGACCCATTTCCCCCACATTGTCCAATTTCTGAGCATATTGTTTCTTGTAGTACTCAGAGATGATGTCTTATATCTTTGTGTAATCTGTTGTTATTTCCTCTTTGTTGTTTCTGATTGAGGTTATTAGAGATTTTACTCTTTTATTTCTAGTTAATCTGGCCAAAGGTTTATCAATTTTATGTTTTTAAACCAAATTTTTGATTTTTTTGTTATCAATTCCATTAATATGTAATGTAATTTTGGTTATTTCTTTTCTACTTCTGGGTATAGGATTACATAGTTCTTTTTCCTATTCTCTAAGATGGCTTATGAGTTTGTTGATGCACTCTATTTCTGTTTTTGGAATGTAGGTGTCTAATGTGATAAAATTCCCTCTTAAGACTGCTTTTCCTGTATCTCAGAGCTTTTGGTAAATGTGTCTTCATTATTGTTGTTTGAGGAATTCACTGATTTTTCTCTTTTATCTCTTCCTGAATCCAACTATCATTCAGCACAAGACTATTTAATTCCCATGCATTTGTGTGGAGAAAGAACATTTTTGTTGGAGTTGAGTTTCAGCTTTGTTGCCTTATGGTCTGAGAAGATACAAGATATAATTTCTATTCTTTTAATTTTGTTAAGGTTTGATTTGTATCCTGAGATATGGTTGATTTGGGAGTATGTACCATGAACTGACAACAAAAGGATATATTCATTAGCTTTACCATGGTGTGTTCTGTGTATGTCTACTAATCAGATTTGTTCTAGGGTCACATTTAAGTCCTTTGTATCTTTATTTAGTTTCTGTTTAGAGGATCTCTTCAGTTCTGTCAGAGGGATATGAAATTCCCTAGCTATTATGATGTTACGGCATATCATATAATTTAGATCCATCAAGGTCTGTTTTATAAATTTGGGAGCATTTACTTTGGGTGCATAAATATTTACAATTGAATTGTAGTCTTGTTTTAGTGTTCATTTAACCAGCATAAAGTGTCCATCTTCATCTTTCTTAACTTTAGTTGCTTTAAATCCACTTGTAATTGAAAATAAGATTGCAATCCCTCCTTTCTTCTGGTTTCAATTTGCTTGAAACACTGTTTTCCACTTTTTAATGCTGAGTCTTGATTTGTCCCTCAAAGCTAGGTGTGTTTCCTGGTCACAGCATGTGAATGACGTGTTGTTTTTTTTTTGTTTTTTTTTGTTTTTTTTAGATAGAGCCTCAAGCTGTCACCCTGGGTAGAGTGTCTTGGCATCACAACTCACAGCAACCTCCAACTCCTGGGCTCAAGTGATTGTCCTGCCTCCACCTCCCAAGTAGCTAATTTGGGACTAAAGGCACCCGCCACAACACCCAGCTAATTTTTTTGTTGCAACCCTCATTGTTGTTTGGTGGGCCTGGGCTGGATGAAACCCTCCAGCTCAGGTGTATGTGGCTGGCACCTTAGTCTCTTGTGCCACAGGCGCTGAGCCATCATGTGCTTTTTAAATCCAATCAGCCAGCCTATGCCTTTTTAGTGGTGAATTCAATCCATGGACATTTACTGAGAGAACTGATACATGTGCTGGAGTTCTATTCATCTTATTTTGTGAAAGTCCATTCTGTAGTTTTATCCTTTGCTCTGCTATGGAAGCTAAGTTTTGACCTTTAGCTTCTGGGTGTTTACTTTCCTGGCCATCAGTGTTGAGAATAGGTCTAAGTATTTCCTGTACAGCTCATCTTGTTGGGGTCAATTTCCTCAGTGCTTGTATAACCACAAAAGATTTGATTTCTCCATCAATTTGGAAGCTTAGTTTAGCAGGATCCAGAATTCTGGGCTAAAAAAAAATTTTCTTTTTTTTTTTAAAGAACATTTAAGGTGGATGACCATTCCCTTCTGACTTGAAAAGTTTCGGTTGAAAAGTATGCTTTCAGGTGGCACCATTGGCTCAGTGGGTAGGATGCCGGCCCCATATACCAAGGGTGGTGGGTTCAAATCCAGCCTGAACTGCAACAAAAAAATATCCGGGCATTCTGGCAGGCACCTGTAGTCCCAACTACATGGGAGGCTAAGGCAAGAGAATGACCTAAACTCAGTAGTTAAAGGTTGCTGTGAGATGTGTGATGACATGGCACTCTGCTGAGGGTGATAAAGTGAGACAGAGTCTCACAAAAGACAGAGTCTACAAAAGAAAGGCTGCTGTCATCCTATTGCCTCTAGCTATGCTTTGGAGTCACTTCAGGTACTACAAATAATACTGATGCTTGGGTCCCATGGGCTAATATTCTGGTGTTGTTCTGGGATATGACATGACTACAAGGATTCTTAAAAACTTTCTGATGAATCCTAGTACTCTAGGAGACTGAGGAGGGTGGATTGCTTGAGCTCACAATCCAAGACCAGCCTGAGCAAAGCAAGACCCAGTCTCTACTGAAAATGGAAAAACTGAGGCAAGAGGATCTCTGGAGCCCAAGAGTTGGAGGTTGCTGTAAGCTATGATGCCACAGAACTTTACCCAGGGTGACAGCTTGAGACTTTGTCTCAAAAACAAAACAAAATAAAACTTTCTGACGATTTCAATGCTGCCACAGTTGAGAACCAGTGATCTGAAATTCACATTGAGTAGTCTTATCTACAAAATAAAAAAAAAAAAATCCTTGCTCCTGTCCTTCACTAATTTACAAAGATTGATGATAAGGGAGAAAATAATGCAAAAATGCTTCTGCTATGGGCAAAAAGTGCAATTAAAAGGCAAGCTATGACCAGGAAAAAGAAAAAAAAAAAAAATACATGTTCTTGGAGATTGGCAGAGCCTTAAAGGTCCATATTTCTTAAATTTGTCAATCAAAGGGGCTATGTCTATTAAAGCTCGTTGAGTAAGGGGGTAGTGATCTGATCTTTTGTGGTGGTTGAGCTTCTGATTTTCAAGTAGACCTTCACTGGGGCATTCCTGATGACCTTCCCATAGATTCTCTCTTCCCAGATAGAGACATTTACTTGGATGTTGATTTCTTCTGGACATTTTTCCTCATCACCCAGATGCTGGAAAAATAGCTCCCAGGCATTTTCGGTAGGAACCTTCATCAGAAGGCTGTTGTTGTCTGGAGAAAGGTAATCTGAGAATTTGATTTAGACAATAAATCTCTCCTCTGCAAGGGAACAGACCAATCAGGCATCTCAAGAATTGATGAAGCACCTCTTTTTCTCTAATCCAGCAAGTAAGAGGTTGAAGAAAGAACTTTTTTTGCAGTTGTCCCATCACTCCTCCCAGAACCAGAGTGTTTAGTCTGAGGGGAGAGTGGAGCATTAAGCACTAAATATGTTTTTTCGTCTTGGCCCACAGTTTTCTATGAGGAGAGACAAGAGGGTAGACTTCTGACTGGACATGGTATCCTTAGTGCCATTGGGCCAAATTTTTACTGGCCATAAAGGAATAATTGTCATGGACAAGTATTTCACTCTGTGGCCCTGGGTAGAGTGCTGTGGCCTGATGATAGCTTAACAGCACCTCAAACTCTTAGGCCCAAGCAATCTTCTTGCCTTAGTTGTTCCACTTTTAGTTAAGAATGGCTGGTCTTGAATACCTGAGCTCTAGAAATCCACCAACTTTGGCTCCTCGAAATGCTAACATGAAAGGCATGGACAAGTATTTCTTGAGAGCAATTCTACGCCCACCTCAGTTGGTCAGAGTTCTCTGGGCCCTGCATTTTCCCACCCAGATTTACAAGGCCAGATCCCAGTGGCAAGGAGGCCTCCCTTATCAATAAGAAGGAGTAGCAGGTAGCACACTTTTTGTAGCACTTTTTGTGTGCTACCCCTTCTTATCCCCAATTGCCTAATTATATTTACCTTGGCTGGGTACCCTTTGTAGTCTTTGTCTCACCTAGTCATCTTGCCCATGTGACCTCCCTGTCTCCCTTGATTTTTACCAGTGTTCATAGTGAAAGCTCTGCTTATTCATTTAGCCTCAGAGGAGTCTGGGTCTCTCCCTCAATTTTGTAGGGAATCTGTGAAAAGGTTTAACACAGTCTGTTCACCTCCTGCTGAGTGAAGGCTAACCAGACCTCATTTAAAGATAAGAGCAGAGCAAAACCAAAAGATTTTAAAAAGAGCACCAGTGATGCAGTAGGTGAAAAATCAAGTGTAAACACCTCATTGGATTCAGAAATTCAAAATCAAACAGGTCAGCAAGGAGGGTGTGAAGTCTCCAGACTGTCTCACACCCAGAAATGGGCCTATATCCCCAGAGTCCACACTGAGAAGAGAGAAATAATGCTGTTGTTTAAGTGTCTCAGTAGTTTAACATACATGTTCTGTCATCTGACCTTAGCAATAGAAAGTCAAGAAATGTAACAAATGAATACAAGATACAGAGGACGAAGTGAAAATGACAGGCAGTTGGGGAAAAGAGGCTGGTGTTGTCAAAGATAAAAGATAAAGGTGGCTTTTTTTCTGTTTACTCCAGTTTTAAAGCAGTAATTTGAGACCTTGAGTGGTGATAACAGTTTAATAAACTTAATCCCAACACCGATAACTAAATAAATACTGCTTCAGATGGGCAGGAGATAATACAGAAAGGCAGCTTTATTTTAACTCTATAGTGGCAGATTGATGCTAAATATTTGATGCTTGTTTATCAATTGTTTATCAATGAGAATATAAACACAAGAAGTCTGAAGTGGTTTTAAACAAAATCTCATAACTGAGGAAAAAGCATTTTCTTGTTTTAACTAGATATTTCTTTCTCATTTTAGCCAACTTGCTTGCATACAAAATTTTTTCCAAAAATTTCATGATAAGATTCAAAAATTTTATGAATCTTATCATGACTTACATAGATCACCCTTGATACGCTGAAGGCCTCTGTTTATCCCAATGTTTCTATCTTAAATCATGACTTATTTTATGAAGAAATTTGTTGTATTGGGCTTTATCCTACACAAATTTATTCTCTTTCCTTGTAATGTTCCTTACAATACATGTTTCTTCATATTCATGAGTTTCTCTCCTACATACTGGTTCCTTCTTGCTTTTTTTCCTTCTAAATCTCTATTGTGAAAGAAAATGCCATTTACGTTAAGTCTTTTTATTTTTTAAAGGCCTGTGGCTCACACCTGTAATGCCAGCACTTTGGAAGGCTGAGGCAGGTGGATTGCTTGAGTCAGGAGTACAAGACAAGCCTGAGCGAGCAGGAGATTCCATCTCTAAAAACAGTTGGGCATCATGGCAGATGCCCATAGTCCAAAGTACTCAGGAGGCTGAGGGAAGAGAATCGCTTGAGTCCAAAAGTTTGAGGTTGCTGTGTGGTATGACACCAGGGCACTCAACCCAAGGGCAACTGAGTGACTCTGTCACAAAAAAAGAAATAAATAAAGGCCTGAGAATGAAAGTCTATGTTTTTAAAAAAGTTTAGGATGCAAGACAAACCATAAGACTTCATCCAAACAATGAGCTAGGGAAGCTGAAAATCGCTAAAAGGAATAAACAAAGACCCAATGTCCCAGTCAGCAGAGAGACTTTGGAGAACACATGTGTTTGTATTTTAACTTCCATTCTTTTTTTTTTTTTTTTTTTTAAACATAATTTCAGTTTCACCCTCAGTAGAGCACGGTAACATCATACCTCACAGCAACCTCAAACTCTTAGGCTTAAGCGATTCTCTTGCCTCAGCCTCCCAAGAAACTGGGACTACAGGTGCCCACCACAATTCCCGGCTTTTTTTTTTTTTTTTTTTTTTTTTAGAGAAAGAGTCTCACTTTATCACCCTTAGTAGAGTGCTGTGGCGTCACACAGCTCACAGCAACCTCCAACTCCTGAACTCATGCAATTCTCATGCCTCAGCCTCCCAAGTAGCTGGGACCACAGGTGCCCACCACAATGCCAGGCTGTTTAATTACTGCAGTTGTCATTGTTGTTTAGCTGGCCTGGGCTGTGTTTGAACCCATCATTGCATGTGGCTGGCACCATAACCCCTGTGCTACACGCACTAAGCCTAACTTCCATTCTTAAAATAGACATAGGAGAGGGAAACAGATGCCCTGAAATTCCAGGGAGAGCAGAGGAGTGGCTCTGATGTTATGAATATCAGTTTGTTTACCTGTGGCAGAGAGAGACAACTATCCAAAAATCAGCCATCTCAGAATCAGAAAGTAGAACTTTTTCTGAAGCTGGAGTGTGTCCATCAGCCTCAAGTTGTTTCAGAGTGTCAATGCTGGTTCAGAGATTTCACAGCATCTGGAAAGTGCGCGTGATTCCCCTGTCTCAAGGAGATGGCAAGGTCACTTTCAGGGAACCTGTCTAGCAGTGACAGCACCGTCCCAACAGAGGCCAATTCCTCAGGCATTTCTTACTTCAGAGACCCACACTCATAGTGAGAGCAGATCTCAGTCCTGGTGTCTTCTTGTCTAAGCCTCTAGAGTAACTCTACCCCTGAGAACCTTCTTCCATAGTGGTGCCAACCATTTGAGAAGCTGCCTTCTGCTTTTGGGGCCTGCCGCTGACCTGATTTCTCTCATTGTTTCTTCATTCCCTATTTGGTTATATAGATCTTAAAGGTCAGGGTTAACATTCTGCTTCTGGATCCTGATGCTCCCTTTTAAGCTTTTGCATATCAGGGCCAACTGGGGGCTAAAGTGCATTGTGGAAGAAAAGAGAAAAAGGAGATGGAGCAGGGGAAGTTAAGGAGAAACATTACTTGGAAAGCAAAGACAATGAGAAAGGTGTAGGAGTAACAGATAATATGCAGCAGGCAGAGAGAATATCAGTGTCTATTGTTCTCTTACCTTATCACTCAGAAGATGGATATTTTCCTCCCAGATTTTGGAATCTAATTATCTGTGGGGACCAGATATCAGGTTTGTATTCCCTGCTTTGGTTCCAAGTGCCAAGAAATAGGTACTGGCAGGAAGACAATGGAACAAATGAGCAGACTAAGTAGACGTGAGTATGCAAAAAGGGAAAGCTTATTAAAGCACAGCACACTCAGAGAGAGACATGACTCCCTTCAAGTTGAGAAGCCCCTGGGTTTAATAATATTTTTTTCCTTTATGCTGATTTCCCAAATCTATGTTATGGGGGGCTGAGGAGATATTCATGAATTTTCTCAGAAAGAGGGAAAACTTCCAGAATGGACAATTCTACCCTTTTCTTGATTTTTGTTTATTTGTTAGTTTTTTTAGTTCTACCCTTTTCTGGATCTGTAAGACAATTTCTAGAAGTTGTCATGGTATTTTTACTTAACTAATTTATTTATTTATTTAAGATAGAGTCTCACGTTGTCACCCTTAGTAGGGTGCCATGGCATCACAGCTCACAGCAACTTCAAACTCTTGGGCGAAAGAGATTCTCTTGCCTCTGCCTCACAAGTAGCTGGGACTACAGGCACTTGTCCCAATGCCCAGCTATTTTTTGGTTGCAGTTGCCATTGTTGTTTGGCAGTTCTGGGCTGTATTCGCACCCGCCAGCTCTAGTGTATGTGGCTGACACCCTAGCTGCTGAGCTATAGGTGCTGAGCCTGGCATGGTATTTTTAATGTGTCATAGAAGTACCATGTGTAATATTTAATACATTAATAACAATGGGTCACTTGAGCCTACTGGCTTCTTATTTGTATACATGCTCCCAACACCCCTTTTTATGGACTTGGACATATTTCCACTTTGTGGCCTCTCTACCTCAGAGACCCGTTTTTGTAGATCAAATATCTGCTCAAGAAGAAGTGGAAGCCTTCTTCAAATGCTATCTTGCCTTTCTTGGAAGCCCCTTGTGGTCAATTTGTTACTCTCATTATGGACAAAGCATCTTCTAGTACCAGCTCTAGCCCCACCTGGAAATATAAACACAACTTACAGGCTTTGAGACATCATTGACATTTGTAGAGTATTTTCCTCTGTATAAATTATGATTAGAAAAATATGAGAAATATTTAAATATTTTGTCACACTCTTCACATCTCTAGAATTCTTCTATGAATACTTTTATGTTCTGAAAGGTGTGAGTAGTCTTTGAAAATTTTTCACATTCTTTACATTTGTAGGGGTTTTTTCTGTTATGAATTTTTCATATATAGAAAAGTTTCACCACAAGTGAAAAGCTTCTCATATTCTTCACATTAGTAGAGTTTCTATTCAACATGAATTCTAGTATATACATAAAACCGTGACTACTGGGATGAGGCTTTGCCATTCTTTTCATTGTTAGAATTTTACTCTGTCATGATATCTCCTATGATTAGGAAGTGCTCAGGACCAATTAAAAGCTTTTCCACATTCTTCACATTTGTAAGATTTCTCTCCAGTATGGAGTTCCTTTTTTTTTTTTTTTTTTTTTTTTTTTAATGGTAGAGTGCCATTGCATCACAGCTCATAGTAACCTCCAACTCTGGGGTTTAAGCGATTCTCTTGCCTCAGCCTCCCGAGTAGCTGGGACTACAGGCACCCACTACAATGCCTGGCTATTTTTTGGTTGCAGTTGTCTTTGTTTAGCAGGCTTAGGCTGGATTTGAACCCGTCAGCCTTGGTGTATGTGGCTGGCACCCTACTCACTGAGCTACAGGCACCGAACCTCCAATATGGATTTTTTTATGTGTAGTACAGTTGGAGCTCCCTTTAAAGGTTTTGCCACATTCTTCACATTTGTAGGTTTTCTGTCCTGTGTGAATTCTTTTATGTGCAGTCAAGTATGAACATGAGTTAAAAGCTTTGCCACACTGTTCCCTTTTGTAAGGTTCTCTCTTGTATGAATGCTTTCATACATGGAAAGAATGAGTACTGGCTAAGAGCTATGCCACATGCTTCACTTTTGTAGTGTTTCTCTCCAGTATCTGTTCTCTTATGTACAGAAACATGTGCACACTGATTAAAGGCTTTGCCACATACTTGACATTTGTAGGGTTTATATCCAGTATGACTTTTTTTATGTTGAGTGAAGGTTGAATTATGGTTAAAGGCTTTGCCACATTCTTGACTTTTATAGGGTCTCTCTAGTAAGAATTCTTTTACGTACAGAACATTGTAAGTACTGGTGAAGGCTTGGCCACATTGTTGACATTTGTAGGCTTTCTTTCCATTATAAATTCTCTTATGGTTAAAATACTTTGAGCTATGGTTAAGACATTTGCCATAGTTTTCACAGCTGTAGAGTTTCTCACCAGTATGAAGTTTGTTATGGTTAGAAGGACTTGAGCAAGATTTAAAGACTTTGCTATATTCTTCACATTTATAATGTTTTTCTTCATTATTAATTAACTTAAGTTTAGTAATGTGTGAGCATAGGTTTTTACAGGGAAATTTTTTCTCTATCTTATATATCATCTTACATCCACTTGGATTTGACAACTGTCTGAAGATTTTCAAACATTTACTACATTAAAAGATTTTGGTATGGGAGCTGTTAAACATTGGTCAAGTCCACTGGAACATACTTTCTGCTGCTTACACTTGTATACCCTTTCCTTCTCTTTAAATTCTCAAGGCCACAGCTTTGGTAGCTTCTCAGTATTATCTCTGGAAATGAATATTTATTCTCAGCTCTTGCAAATGATATTAGATAGAATGAGAAGATACAGCTGAAAGAAATTTAAAAAATAAAAATTATGCCACTGACATTTTATTGGAATTGAAAAATTAAAAATTACAAATTTTATTTTTATAATTACGCCAAGCACATTAGGAAGATGGTCCTAATTATTTTTATATGCATAAATGTAACAAATATGTACTTAATACTTGTGAATCTAAAAACCGGGTAAGATCTGTAGCACACCAGGTGAGTACAATGTGAAGAGACACATAAAAGGCCAGAGTGGTGGCTCATGTTTTTTTTTTTGTTTGTTTGTTTTTTTCTTTTCATTAAGTCATATGCACATAGATCATCAGCTCATGTTTTTAATCCTAGCACTCTGAGATACTAAAGTGGGTGGATCAATTGAGCAGATTTGTTCAAGACCAGCCTGCGGGCAGTGCCTGTGGCTCAAAGGAGTAGGGCACCGGTCCCATATGCCAGAGGTGGTGGGATCAAACGCAGCCCCAGCCAAAAGCTGCAAAAAAAAAAAAAAAAAAAAAACCAGCCTGAGCAAGAGGGAGAGCCTGTCTCTATCAAAAGTACAATAATTACTTGGGTCTGGTGGCAAACATCTGCAGTCCCAACAACTCAGAATACCTAGGCAAAAGAAATATCTTGAGCCCAGAAGATTGAGGTTGCAGGGAGCTATGATAGTACAGCACTATACCTAATGTGACACTCTGTCTCAAAAAATATGTATTTTTTCATGTATTAAAATAAAAGAAAAAAATGAATATATAAATTATAATACAACAGCCACATAGAACAGAAAGAAAAATGTGTCATATTTACCTGCCACAGACTTTACTCCATCTTAAAACAGCATGATATAAATCCAAGTAAACATAAATGTCAGCTTTGTTCCCAGAAGAAAAATAGTGACACCCGTGTTGATCTTCCTTGCCTTTCAGGCCTTTCCAAAGAAAGATTGCTGTCTCTTGTGAACAAGGGTAATGAAAGAAATGGTGCTATGGTTTACAAGACAGACAGGAGGTGCTAAAACCAAATTTAAAATATTGTCACAGAAGCAGGGAGACTCCAATACAAGAGACAGGTTCAGGCCTAGCAAGTGATGACAAGCTCTTAGGAGGAAATGTAGAGAAAAAGGTCAACTGGAACATAACCACACAATTCCACCAGCAAAACATTTTCATAACGTGTATGCAATTCCTCCAGTCTTTACTACAATTTATGTCAGAGTCCTACAAGATAAAGCCGAATCATAAAGTTGGCAAAAGGTAGCTATACTAATCCTCAAAAATGAAAGATAGGTTACAACATGTACAAAATATCAGGGCAACACAACCCAAGGAAGCAAAATAAATAATCTGGAATCAACCATAAAATATAGAGATGTCTAAATTACCCGAGATAGTCATCATTTTTTTTTTTCAGACAGAGTCTCAAAGGAAGACATAGAGGAGTGGAAATAACTGTAAGAATAAAAAAAAAAAATCTAATTTAGCAATAGTAAGTCCTTCTCTTTTAAAAAATTGTGGAAACATTCATATTCTCAACTTCACAATAAAAAGTCAGACATTAAATAAAGCTATTGAGCTTAGTGCCTGTAGCTCAAGTGGCTAGGGTGCTAGCCGCATACACAGGAGCTGGTGAATTCGAATCCTCAGGCCTGCCAAACAACAATGACAATCCCAACCAAAAAAAACCGGGTGTTATAGAGGGTACCTGTAGTCCCAGCTATTTTGGAGGCTGAGGCAAGAGAATCACTTAAGCCCAGGAGGTGGAGGTTGCTGTAAGCTGTGACGCCACAGCACTCTACCCAGGGCAGTATCTTGAGACTCCATTTCAAAAATATAATAAAAATAAATAAATAAATAAAGCTATTGATTTAAAAAATAAAATATGAAGATCCAAATATATACTACCTAAAAAAGACTCATCTTAGATTTAATGACTTAAAATGGAATAAGAAATAGCATGACAGAAAAAGATATTTGATGCAAATGTTAATGAAATGAGCACAGGAATATTATAATAAGGAGATATTATAAGTAAATATACATATATATCTACACAGACCTGTATTAAGACAGAGACACACCCTGTTGCCCAGGCTCATGTGTCATGGCATCAGCCCAGCTCATAGAAACCTGAAATTCCTGGGTTCAAGCAACTTTCCTGAATCAGCCTTCGGAGAAGCTGAAACTAAAGGTGCCTACTATGATACCCAGGTAATTTTTTCCCCATTTTTAATAGAGATGGAGTGTTCCTCTTGCTCTCACTTGTCCATAAGTCCTGACCTCAAGAGATTCTCTCATCTCAGCCTCCAAGAGCTAGCATTATAGATGCGAGGCACTGTGCCTAGCCAAGGCACCATATATTTTCAGGCAAAACCTGTCCTATTGCATAATATATACCTTAAGCCAAAATTGCCAGAAAAATTAAAGGATATTAATAATAATATAAGGGTTTGTTAATAAGTATCTATAATTATTTTTATATTTTGCATATTTACAAAGTACATAATGAAACAAAATTAGTATAGGTATAAATCTGTCATGTCTATAGTCAAATAAAGAGCTATTTGCACACACATATTTATTGGAGCATTATTCACATAAGTCAGTAGGTGAAAGCAATCCAAATCTGCCTCTAAAAATGAATAGAAAAATATGCTTTAGGATACTAAAGAGCAGAATATTACTAAACTTTTGCAAATCAGGAAATCTAACATCTCTGATAAACGTGAATCTTAACATTACAATAAATGAAAAAATGTAATCTCTCCAAAAGACTTATATTTGAGTCCACTTATATGAAATATCTAAAGTAGTTACATTTGTAGACAGAAAAGAAATAGTGTTTATAAAGGAAATTGGAGAATTGTTTCATCTGTATTAAGATTCTGTTTTGCAATGTTATAAAGATATATATTGCATAACAATGTCAATATGCTTAAAGCAACTAAATTGTATAATTAAATATTAAAAATTGTAACTTTTATGTGTTTTTCCAAAAAGGTAAAGAATAATAAAAAATAGAGTTAACTAGAGTTACATGGCTGTTTGAACATTATCTTCTTCACACAAATGTTTCCCACAAACGCAGTATATATTCACTAATAAGTGTGTGTTAAAACTAAGACAGTCTTTCTTTTCCTTTTTCTTTTCTTTCTTTCTTTCTTTCTTTCTTTCTTTCTTTCTTTCTTTCTTTCTTTCTTTCTTTCTTTTTCTTTCTTTTGAGACAGTCTCACTTAGTCTCCCTGGGTATACTGCTGTGGCATAGCTCACAGCAACCTTAAAATCTTGGGCTGAAGAGATTCTCTTGCCTTAGCCTCCTGAGTACTGGGACTACAGGCACCCTCCACAATGCCGGCTGTATCTTTTTTAGAGAGGGGGTCTCTTTCTCATATTTAGGCTGGTCTTCAACTCCTGAGCTCTAGCTATCCATCCACCTTGGCCTCCCAGATTGTTGGAATTACAGGTGTGAGCCACCACACCCAGCCTGACAGTTTTAGTAGGTGAGTTAATATTCCCCTACAAGACAAAAAATAAGCATTGGCTAGCACCCAAAAGAAAATACACTGTTCATAAACTGAATATAAGGCAGGGCTTGGTGTCTCACGCCTGTAATCCTAGCGCTGTACCAGGGGCAGCAAAATGAGATTCTGTCTCAAAAA
This sequence comes from Loris lydekkerianus, assembly GCA_963574355.1. Taxonomy (NCBI): domain Eukaryota; kingdom Metazoa; phylum Chordata; class Mammalia; order Primates; family Lorisidae; genus Loris; species Loris lydekkerianus. The sequence goes on along the minus strand of CAUYPK010136158.1, from coordinate 698 downwards.
AAAAACAAAAAAAAAAACAAATATAATTAATATATATGTAAACAAACACAAAAAATTAAATTACCAATAAATATATGGTTGATTTATTTTTTTGTTTTCAGTGTCTTCAAGTATACAGAGTTGAATACTATCCTACAAAATTACAATACACAAAGTGTCCCAAAAGTACACATAGAATGGGGACTCATATTTTATATTTTTAATATTTTTATATCAACACACAGAAATATTTTGTACAATTATGTAATAATTGTATATAATGGTACATTTAACTAGAATGGAAACTCATATTTTATATTTTTAATATTTTTATATCAACACAGAAATATTTTGTAAAATTATGTAATGATTGTATATAATGGTACATGTAACATTTAATGCTACATTTTCACTATGTATGTATGTATGTATGTATGTATGTATGGCAAATTTGGGGACACCCTGCATAGGTAAAAACTAAAAAGAAAATTAACCTACTTTATTTTTTTTATGGGAGAGTCTTACTATGTTGCCCTTGGTAGAGTGCTGTGGCTTCACAGCTCACAGCAACTACCAACTGTTGGGCTTAAGTGATTCCATTACCTCCCAAGTATCTGGGACCACAGTTGCCCACCACAATGCCCATCTATGTTTTTTTTTTTTTTTTTTTTTTTTTTTTTTTTTTTTTTGTTGTTTTTTTTTTGTGTTGGTGGCTTTTT
>CAUYPK010136152.1:0-11675 GCA_963574355.1 Loris lydekkerianus | reverse complement strand
CAGGAATGGAAGAAAAAGTATCCAATGTACTCAGCCCTACTATGAAGCTAAATTATAGCTTTCACATGAAGGCTATAACCCAACTATAGCACAAGACTATGGGGAAAGGGCCAAGGAAGGGGAAGGGAGGGGGGAGGTTATGGTGGAGAAAGGGTAATGGGTGGGGCCCATCTATGGTGCATCTTAGAATGGGTACAGATGATTGCACTAATGTACACAGCTATGATTTAACAATAATAATAATAAAAAGAATGGCTTCAGTCTCTCCGGTGGACTGAAATGACTAGGGGGCAACTCACAAACCCAGAGGGAGGAGAAGGTAACTGCTTTCATCAGAGGCATCGTGTCTGCCAGGCACGGTCCCCAGACAGAAGGTGAGAAAGTGGGGTCCTATTAGCTGGAGGTCTCAGGTCTGTGGAGGAGGGTGGGATTGTTCCACCTTAATTTGGACCATGATTTATGACACCATGTGGGGCACCCTGAGACTACAGAATCAGTTGATAATTTAACAGTATTTCATTTATTCTGTTAAGATTCCTATCCCTTTAATACTTGTGACATGATTCAGTACAAAATAAAATGTGTGCCAAATAATGTCCCACCAAGTTTAATCTTGTCTTCTCCATGAACAATATACAGTACTTCTTTTATTCTCCTGTGATGAAAGAGTACAAATTTTGAAGCCAGATTACCTGAGTCCAACCCCACTCTGACAAGAACTAGCTGAGAGACCTGGACAAGAGGCTGAGACACGTAGTATCACACTTAAACCTCATGAGTCAAATGCTCTTCCTGATAATAAGGGAACAGACCTCAGCAGCTGTGGGGGTGAAAGGAGCTAGTATCTGCAAAGAATTGAGAACATACATAGAGAACTGTCATATGCAAAATTATCACTGCTCTTCTCTTAGCTCATTCTCTTTTTCATAGTGGATTTGTTTAATAGCCCCAATGCCCTGGGGCTCTCTTCTGATGACATTATGCTGCCTTACCCTTGTCTGTGAAGTAAAGAAACCATCTTTATCCCTCCAGCCTCCCCAAAATAATACTTGTTCTGCCCTAAATTCATGTCAAAGATTCTGTTTGTTATAAAACTGTCTGAGCTTTAAGTTTTCATGGTGGCCTCATGACTCAGGTAACAAAAACAAAACAAAACAAGAACAAACAAAAATTCCCCAAATATATGATCTTCTTGTCTTTAACCAATCACTTTGACTCTAAGTTAGGGAGGGGTATTGGTGGAATTACACCTACAGGGCATCTTACAAGGGTAAGTGTGAAACTCAGCAAATGTGAAATGTAAATGTTATGCCACAGTAACTGGGAAAATGCCAGGAAGGCTATGTTGACTATTGGAATGAAAATGTGTCAAATGGTCTATGAAACTAGTGTATGATGCCCCATGATCATATCAATGTACATAGCTATGATTTAATAAAAAAAAAAAAATTTATAAAAAAAAAAATATATATATATAATTATTTTTAAAAAAAAAAAAAAAAAAAGGACAAATAATAGTTATATTGAAGGGACGTTGTAATGATTATATCTGGTGTTCCTGGTACACAACTATTTCCTCCCTCGAGCTGAGCCATGCAGTTAGTGGATATCTCCACATTGTGATGGTAATGGGGCCTTAGCCTGTGTCCGCTTCCTTCTAGGCAAAACCTGAGTCCATTAGGACGTTCTATGGCATTAAACAAAGATTTGGGAACTCCATGGTCAGGCATACTTACTGCTTAAAGTAGGGCCTGATGCAGGAGGACCGACTTGAGAGGGCTTCCTGGAAAGCTCAGGAAGCACAGCAGAGAGAGGGTTGAGGCTGGGAGCCCCCTCTAGAAGTTCGTTGAGTTTGCTCCTGTGGGAAGGATGTGGTTGGGCAGAGACCCAAGAGAGGCTATTGTGGGGGATGTTTTTGGCATCTCTAGCGCGGTGGGTCCCAAGAAACACAGTAGTAAATGGTCACATTCATTTACTACTTTTCCCATCAAGTTTATGGAAAGGAATAAATTCTACATTTGAAAACTTTTTCTTGACTCAAGTTTGTTGCTTTTTTCACCTAAGCACACTTGAGGTAGGGTTTTTACTGAAGTGGGTATGCCAGATATTCCACAAATTCTTCTCAATTGCTGCCCATACTAGTATATAACTGCATTTACAAAGTCTTCAGTGGACACCGGACACGGCATGTGAACTATCTTATCTGTTGCTCTGGAAATTGTCATTTTAGCTTGCTTCAAATTTAACTTTTCAATCTCATCTGCCACCAAAAAAGGGAAAGTCCCAAGAACATGATAAGGGCACTTACTCCATCTCTAATTCATCCCAGCTATCCTGTGATTCACTTAAAGAATTACAATCTACCCAGGCCTGGTGGCTCATACCTGTAATCCCAGCACTTTAGGAAATGGAGGTGGGAGAATCACTTGAGACCAAGAATCCAGCCTGAGCAACAAAGTGAGACCTTGTCTTGAGAAAAAAATAAAAATAAAAACAGAAAGGTTATTCAGTTATGGTGGCACATGTCTACAGTCTCCGCTACTCAACAGGAAGAGGCAGGAGAATCCTGGATCACTTGAGCCCAGGAATTCAAGGCTGCAGGGAGTGAGGAGTAAACCACTCCTGCACAACTACAGCCTGGGTGATGGAACAAGACCCAGTCTCTAAAAGAAAGGAAAAACAAACGAACAAAAAAGAATTGCAGTCCTTAAATGCTACAGTATGGTGTCACAGGCCCAATTCAAGAAGCATGACCCCTTGTCATTGGCTGTTCACCAGGCCCCAGTCCTCTAAGCTTTAATTTCTTTAGCTGTAAAATGAATCAGTGACAGTTACGTTGCAGAGTGTTTGTCCTGAAAAGTGATAAGGATGCCGCTCAATGATTTCCTTTGCCAGCCTGTTCCTTGCTAGTTACTAGAAGTCTCTGGATAATAATATGATAGATAGTGCCACAGCATGTGACCCATCGCCAGACAGGACTTCAACTCATTTAATTCCTCAGACAGCTGAGAACTGACAAGTAAGTATAACCCATGAAAACTTCCAGGAACACACAGGCAGAGCCGCAGAGAAGGTGAGCCTGAGGCTGGGAGCCAGCTGACGAGCTGGCTGTGGTTGCCACCATTGGAAAGGATGTGGTGGGTACACCCCAGAAGGGATCTAGTATGGGCTTTCTCCACAGTTCTGTCATTGTGGATCCCAGCCGGCACAGTAGTAAACACCCACATCTTCCTCCTGGATGGAATTGATGGCAAGAATTGAAGTGGAACTTTGAGAATCCTTACTTGCCTTAATTTTGTCTTCCCTGCCTTGCAAGGAAACTGGGGTTCTCGTAGAGGTCACTTGAAGCAGATGCTGCAAGGCCTTATTTGGTTTCTGCTGGTACCAGTGAATGACTTCGGTTTCAAAATTTGTGCTCCATATCTTGCAATGTATTTCAATACTTTTCTTAACTTCTTTGGAAACGGATATAAGAGACTGTTCCACTTTTGATAATCCAAGTCCAACTGTAAGTAAAAGAGAAGAATTTCCAATGAACATCTGAGAATGTAAGAGGGAAACAAACATGGAGGAATTGGTAACTCATCTAGCCTGACACGGGCAGAGAATGACTCACGAGCCCAAAAGGAGAAGAAAGTGAATGCTTCCAGGAGGGACATCCTGTCTGACAGGCCGTGTACTCAGGGAGAAGGTAGGACAGTGGGGACCCGGTGGCTGTACACCTCAGGTCTAGGACAGGAAGGTGTGGTCTGAGCTAGGTAGAAGGAAGTGAGGGAAGGAAGGGGGTGGTGCCTTTCGTGCTGACCACAGACTCAGCGCTGCTTACCCTGAGGATCTGTATAGAGGGCGTGGGTCTCAGTACGGCTCTTTGCGTGAATGTGAGCGGGCCCTGGAGGTGCCTTAACTTCTGTGGAAATAGAAAGGGTTTTAACAGTATCTTACAAATACTGTTATGTGAGCATAATATTTTGAACTATTGTATGTTTAATAAACGTTAACTTTTATAAAAGCAAATATTTGATGAGCATTTTCTACTTGCAAGCTTTTCTTTTTCTAAATGCTTACTACATTTTTAATCTTCACAATAATCATGTACGTGGAGCTTTCATTTTATAGATGAGGATAATGAGGTACAAAGGAGTCAGGTGGCTCAGGGAAGGTCACGAAGTTCAGAGGCAGAACATGCTGGTAAAGATCTTCATTGAAGAAACTCTGAGAAACAGGGTAAATATAAAAATATTCATGATCACACTAGTAAGACCCATCACTATTATCATGGTAAGTTAACATTCAGATTTTTCTTTGTAGATACAGTGCTATTAACATGATTTTATGGACTATAACATTTTTATATGGATAGGGTTATGCGTTTTTAGTCTTTTAGTTCACCTTAGTTCAGAGCCTCTTCCCACGTCACTGAAGCATTTACTAATGTCTGCGAGTATTGGCTGTCTTTATCACCTGGGAGCCATCTGGCCCTGTGGATACTTTTTTTTTTAAAGCACTTTCCTTTGTATGCACTGTGTTGGCCCAGGATATAAATTTGCATTTCTTTAGTTTTTGTAATTTGATTTTTTTATTTAATACCTTTTACTTTTATCAATTTTTAATTAAAATCATAACTGTTCACATTTATGGGGTACAATGTGATGAGTTGATATACAATGTGGCGTGCTTATTTCAAACTGATTAACATGGTCATCCCTTCACTTATTTTTTGTGGTAAGACACTTACAATTTACTCTTGGTTATTTTGAAATATACCCTTGCATTGTGCACATTAGCTGAGATTGCCTTCCGCCCTTCCCTTCTTCTCTTCCTCCTCACCCCTCCCCTTGCTAGACTATATTTGTGTTTTATTATTCATATGAGTGTGTGTTTATATATTGGTTGCATGATAGTATTGAGTATAATGGACACTCCCCCCCCCCCCATGCTTGAGATACTTTACCAAGAAGAATATTTTCCAGCTCCATCCAGGTAAACATAAAAGCTGTAAAGTCTCCATCCTTTTCATTGCTGACCAGTATACTTTTTAATCTCTTCTGGCTTCACATTCCTCATCTGAAAATGGATTCAACAGCAGTACTGACATCTAAATTTTACACAGGTTAAAAGTGAAACATACATAATATGGTTCTGGACATATAATATATTTTTAGTAATTATTAGTCATTTTATTGCTGTACTACTTTATTTTTGAGATTTAATTTCCCCCTACTTCCAACCATTTAATTCCGCCCCTCCCCAACCCCTGCTTTTATTGTTAAAATGCCTTGGTCCCCGATCTGAAGCAGCAACCCGGAAACATCAAAGGAAGCCAGTCAAATATTAGTACCCATCATTCTGCCATGTTAGAGAACTCCCCTTTTCTTCCACCCTCTCTCCAGCCAAGCATCTTCACTTCCATTTTATGACGTCCATATTGTTTCCTCTGAGATCTCTGGTATGTTAATGCTCTTTTAACCCTGGATAGTGGTTCTTCCTGAAATGTACGACCAGCTCTGCCTTGTGCTGTGTGGGGCAGGTGTGAACTCAGACCAGTTTGGGTTCCCCAGAGGAGAAAAAAGAGAAAGCAGCTGGCTCAGGTAGCTGGAGTTTTCCTCCTGGGGTGGTTGCCCTCTTATTCTTCTTTTCCAATACACCGCATTTGTGAGGTGCTCGACACTAAGAAGCAGAGTGCTGACAAGGGAGAGGGTTGTAGGCCCATGTCTCCCCCTGCACAGAGGTGTTTTGTCCTGGGAAGAGGGAGAACGGGGAGGGCGCCCACCTGACACTGCAGCTACGGCCAGTCTGTGGGTGTTAGCTTGGCGTGGGGCAGCCATGCCGTGCTGGAACTCACCAGGTCCCCTACACTGCCACTGCTGCCAGACAGGTCCTTCCGGACCCTGCCACTCTAGCAGCTGTGTGTGTGTATGGGGGAGTGAGGCTGCTGGCCACTGTGGGGACTGTCTAATTGGTAGAACCCACACTATCTACCTGACTACCTGGAAGAAAGGCTGAGAAAATGTGTCAGGACTTTTTCTTTTTTGTCGAGGGAGATACACTCATTCTTTCTCCAAGGCTCATGGGCAGGAAACACCTTACACAGGAGAGGGTTGCTAGGAGGCGAAAAGACCAAAGCCCACTGCAGAAAAGTATTTTTTCTTTATTATTTATTTCAAATAAAGGAAGTGAACAAAGTCGAAATTTATCTTTTACTTTATTTACTTTTATTTATCTTTTACTGTAAGTGCTATCAGATATTTTAATTTTTATTTACTTCTACATAATATTAATAGCTCACATTAATTGAGAGCATGTGGCAGATATCACTGCACTTTTGTCCATTATCTGTTAAGTGCTCCTAATAGTGCTCATTTTACAGATAGGAAATGAGGGCTTTCACAGAGCAGCATTTTGTCTGACAGGACTGAGTGGGAGGACAGTAATTTGTATCAAAGTGCCTGACTCTAGAACCCATGTCCCTAACAGGACTTTCTTTCTTCCATGCATTGTATGTGTTCCCTTCTTTTTAGGGTTCTAGGACATATGCTGCAGGATTTGTTACAGGACATACTCCCTATATGCTTCCCAGTGATGCACTCAAACATGAATTTACCCAACAAATCTTTGGCGAGGGTTCACAACAGGCGAGGCATCACGCAGGTCTGGGAATGTCACAGAAGCCAGAGACAGAGGCTCCTAATTACGTGACAGTTATAGTCTAGCCGCACTTAAATTCTTTCGGATTCATTTGGTGCAGCACGTGGAACCACAGTAACATGCTCACTGACCAGAATTGCCATCTCTTTGTTGCAATTCCCTAATTACTCAGTGAGTGTCACCCACACTTCCTGGAAATCTCAGGACAAAGGAATGACAGTGCCTGATTTACTCAGACTATTCTCTACAATTCTGAAGACAAAACCCAACCTGATCAGTAGGAAATCAGGACAACTGGAATTGGGAACAGGAAGTTGGCATCACGTGGGCCCTTTCCTATTTCCTCTAGGAACAAAGTGCCTTTCAGGGAACACAGGGTGGGGACCCAGGCTGAGGCTGGGAGACAGGGAAGAGGTTGCTTATGTGGGAAGAATTCTAATTCAGAACTGAAGATGGATTTGGTTCCCCTAATACCATGAACCCAGTTGTACATGGCTTCTACTATGAATTTTATTCTGTAGACTATATAGACAGAATTGATTAAATATTTGTTCTCACTAACTGCCACTAAGCAGATGCTGTAAATGACCAAATACTTACCAAATGCTCCATAGCCTGATTGCTTTCATTGGTACCAGTCCATGCAGATGCAGTGTGGAGTATAGTACATGAAATAAATTCATCCTCCTTTCCTCCTGTGATATAAACATTCCTGATGGTGATTTTGATCACCTGCCTGGGTGTGGAGAAAGAGGGAAAGAGAGATTGGGGAGCAGGGGGGATATAACACATACTTTTCAATGAATACAGATAATACCAAGAGAAAACATTAAATTAACTTTTTTTTTTTTTTTTAAACATTCTCACATAATCTGAACAAAGGGAAGAACTAATTCACTGGCCCAGAGAATGGCTTCTAACTGGGAACCTTGTCTACCAGGATTTGCCCCTAGAACAAGCAAGAGGCTTCAGGTCAGTGTCAGCTGCTTGTGACTGCTGGCGCCAGAAAAGAATGGAGGTGGGCTGAGCAGGGACTGCTGACCTGCCATTCCTGACATTTCTGATTTGTCTAGATAACATTAATCAGTCTGTGACAATGAACCCATCACGCCATTTACAGATAATTCAGATGATTCAAAAGGTGAAAGGGAGATGGAGATGAGGCAAAGACAGAGGTGGCAGTAAGTATGCCCAGTGCAGATAGCAGTGCTGGGAAACGTCTGAAGGAGTTTCTTGATTAATTATCCCAGTCACTTCGCACAAGGGGATATAAGCAGAAGTTTGAGTTTATTACAAATATTGGTAACCAGTACCCAGAGCCCTTTCTCCACTCCAGCAGTGATGCTCTGCCTTCTAAATTTATTATCTCAGCAAAACTCGCAGCAATGCCATCTCTGTTCCTCAGAAGACTAGGCTGAAGGTGCTCACGTTGCCTGCAGAGTCCACGCTCCCTGACCACACCATAGGGTCTTCTACACAGAGGACTTAGTTTCTTCATTGTATTTTTCATGACCATCAATTTTTCTCAAGGCTCTGGGACTTAAAGTCTGGTTACTGTATTCAAACAATACCCTTTCATTTGTTTTTTGAGAATTATTTTTATGTAGATTAATGTTGTCTTTCCTTAGTGTTAGGAAGCTTCGTGGACTCAATTTACTTAAAACCCTGTATCTCGCCTATGTGCCTCTATCATTTAGCACCTCCTAATGAGGCCCCCACACCTCAAGGCTTTTTTTTTGCTAAATAACCATCAGCTCTCCCCTGGGCAGAATAACTAGACAAAGTCACCTTCCTCAGGCTGACACAGTGCTGCTCCAGCATGCAAAGCGAGGTGGTGGGATGGGATCTTGGTCCTCACTGGTGCCCCCTCACGTAGGTGCCACTGAGCAGGACACAGTGGTGGCACACACACACACTGCAACTCGTGGGGGAGGACAGACGTCACTTTTGTATAAAGCAGGTACATCTCATGTCATCCTCATTTTGATACTGCTCGAAGGCAGTAAATGTACCAATTTAAACTAGTTTCACCAGGTTGGTCTCTTTCAGGTTGGCTCAGCCTCTTCGTGCCACAAGCTTAGGCTTTTCTGCATTGCTTTCTCTTCTCATTCCAAGCATGGCATCACCACACAGGGAGCAGCTGTGAGTGAGTCCCTGCGTCATCTCCCTGATACTCTCTGGGTCCTCCACAACGTCCAGCTCTCTGCGTTGCTGGTGTCTGAGAATTGGACTCTTCCTCTGAACGAGATGGTGCAATCACCAGCCCACACTTACCTCTGATGCCATGCATGTCCTTGGGATGCAGTGTGCCCACCCTGCAGCTTCTTGTCCAACCCCTGAACACTGTGTCCCCCTCAACCCATCAGCACCTCTGTAGCCTCTTAAAGACCCCAAGAGTCATCCAGAATTCAGGAGTATACAACCCCTGCGGAAGAGCAGTGCGGTTTGGGCTTATCTTTGCAAACACCTGCCACAGCTGATGAAGTTTCCCATGGCCATAGTGGAGAAGCTCATTGTCAGCCTGATGCTCTGAGATTCTCCCTCCTTTTATCTTGGGTTTCTGTTATAGTTTCTATCTTTTCTAGAATAGGGGCCCTCAGAACAAGAGAACCAGAAAGTACTTTCATTTAATCCTCTGCTCCTCTGAATTTCCCCACCATCTCACAATACTCCCCAGCCAGAAAGGCAACCCCTTCTCTCTGGGTGGACACCAACTTCACTGCATCACACTTGCTGTCAGTATCTAGCACAGCTGGTACAATTGTGTGTTCTTACCTTGCCAGGCTTGCCTTTTGACCTATGAATGGGAGATTCAGAACTTTCCTAAGAACTTTAGAAAATGCTTTTCTTAGAAAACTTAATTTTTAAGCCCACTATCTCACAATTAACTTGAAAAGTATGAGTTTTTTCTAGCCAAATCTAGAAATAATAATCTCATGGTTTAGTTTTAATAATAAAAGGGCTACAGGTAACATGGTTCATGTGAAGGATGAAAATAAGCAGGCTATTATATTTAATATTAATATTAGTCCTAGAACATTATCCTCGTTATATGCACACATTGTGATGATTTACTTAAGTCCAGCCTTTGTGTTTTGACCCCTCTCTGTGTATCCCACCTATATTTTCTGCTTAAGAAAGATCACAGGAACAGAGGAGATAATTTGGTTTTCTTTAGCCTTTTCCCCTTCCATAAGGAAAAGAGTCCTAGGAGGGAACTGTTACAGATGTGTCCCAAGGTGACCCTTTAGCTGTGGCTTCTTGGGCTGCTACCATTATTCTGCCCATATTTGTCTACACATGACACAGTTCCTTCCTTTAAAGTTAATAAGCAGTATAGGTTTTCAAAGACTGTCCAACAGTACAACTGAACTGCCTGGACTCTTTGTTTAGACTACTGCCCCACTCTAAGCATCAGTTCTTTCTTCCATGAGTAGGTGTATTTTCAGGGCTTTTATGGTGAAATTCTGAGTATATGGGACATTGATTATACTATCTTCCAGCCAAGAGGAGCTGAACAAACATGAATTCCATCTTGTTCCTTGCCAGCACCTTCACTCTGAGCATTCCATCAAGACTGGAAAGCTCCAGGAAATGAAATAATGGACCTTGCCATCTCTCTGAGATAATCAGACAGTGTCAACATACTAGTCTCTAAATTGGAGACTAAATCAATAGGAAATGATGTCAACCAGACACTTAGGGGCACAGTTATTGGCATCTGTGAGGATGCAACTGATAGTCATCTGGCTCTTCTTTTCAGTTTCCTCAGAACACAGGAAATGCTGCAGGCTGAGGCTGAGGCCTAGCCAAAGCAGATGGTTGGACAAGGCCATTCCCCATTGGGAAGGATGTGGTCATAGACATGATAAGAGGTGCACATGTTCACTGTCTTGGCTCTGATGACATGATAAGTTCCCAGAGGCCACTGTCTTAGGTCATTGTGTCTTCTTCTTTTACCACGAATTTCATATTGATGACCAGAGAGGAGTAGACAGAATTTTATAGACCTTACAGTTCAGTTCTTTGCCTAACTTTGCCTCATTTTTACTAAGTAATTATCAGATAAAAAAGCCTTATTTAGTGTTTTTCAGTACCTAAGTGTATATGACAAGTTATATCTAGATACCCTGCAGCAAAAATATATGCTTCCTTTCTGCTATTGAAATACATTTGCTTACTTCAGTTGTATTTATCCAATTCCAAATAGAAGCAAAAGAACAGCAATTTCCAACAAAACCAAAATTATCAATAAATAAAATATTCATGCTTTAAAAAGACCTCAAGCAATGTGAGAAATAGGCAATAAGTTCTCCACATTCCCAGAGTAAAGATAAGGCAATTATTGGTAGCCATAATGTCCCTCTGTGCAGGCTGTGTGCCCAAGAAGGTGGTTGAGGAGACAGGGATAGTGGGGCAATTGTGAGGAGGGGGCAGGCAGGACAAGGAGAGGTACCTCTTAGTGTTTTAACAAAGACAATAGATATCTTAGGTCCCTGTGCCCAGATCACTCATTTCTGAGGTCGTTAATTGGTCAGGAACACATAGGAATTTTGCCCATATCTATAAGACAACCAAGAAAATCTGTCCCTAGGCTTTTTTATCTGATAATTACTTAGTAAAAATAAGGCAAAGTTAGGCAAAGAACTGAACTGTAAGGTCTATAAAATTCTGTCTACTCCTGTCTGGTTAGTACAGTGCCTAGCACATGAAGAGTACTCAGTAAACCAAAGCTATTAAAATACTGTACTCATATCAGAACACTTATTACTTTATTTATGCTCATATAGAACTGAGCTGCTTGAGAGAGTACTCTAGACCAGTGTTTTTCAACCTTTTTTTATCTCATGACACACTTAAACCTATATTTATTTATTTTTTTAATTTATTATTAAATCATAGCTGTGTACATTAATGCAATCATGGGGCACCATACACTAGTTTTATATACCATTTGACATATTTTCATCACACTGGTTAACATAGCCTTCCTGGCATTTTCTTAGTTATTGTGTTAAGACATTTATATT
>CAUYPK010136148.1:0-25401 GCA_963574355.1 Loris lydekkerianus | reverse complement strand
TCACATAAAAGCCTCATAATATAATCCAGAGATAGAATTTGTGCATGCTTAAAATGCAAAGCCAGGCTGGCTATTTCTGATACATATATATTTTTTCATTTCTTCCAGTGTTTTACTTTTTATTTTTATAAATATGAACCCCGTTTAAACTCACATGAAACACTTTGCTCTGAGCACCATGATTGCCTTTCAGAAGCCTCTCTGGGATGGTCATCCTAGTACAGGAAGGAAGTCTTACTTTCTATTTTGACCCCCTCCTTCCCCAAATCATGTTAGTGTTGACCAAATCCCTGCAATTGTCAGATACAAACAAAGGTTTCTGAGCAGAGGCCCAAAGAATAATTAGAAATAATTTCACAATGATCTGGTTAAGGAAACACACAGAAAATGAATGATTTCATGTTATAAAAAAAAAACAAAAGTTTCAAGTTTCATCGACTTGAATTAAACAAGAGATGGATGTGAAAGGAACGACGCATGGTTTCCGTCCGGGATGGGGTGTTCCTTGCTGCGGTACCAACCACAGAGGCACAGCCAGGCCTGGCCTCCTACGGGTCCTCACTGATGACTTTTGAGGTAGATGCTGATGGCTTGAAGAGAGGTAGGTAAAGTCCAAATTTGTTTTCAATCCCTGCAAATGTGGCAACTGCCAATTTGTATCCCCCAACGTGATCAGGATTCGGGGCAGGCAGGGTGATCCTGGATTTAGGAACTGGCTCTGAACCTACAGGTTTTCTAAAAGAAGAGAAAAGACATTAAGAATCTGAGTTTTTTGTTCTATCAGTTTTTCTTTAACTCGGTAAAAATAACATTCCAAACGATTAATGTATGAGACATAAAGGAGTTGCTGCATTCGGATCGGTTGTATATTTTCCTTGAAGTGACCTTGTCAACATGATGTCAACATTTTCCCAAATCTTTTCTATTTCTTCACAGGGACTAGGCTGGATGCACCTTTTTTAATGACGAGAGAGTACAAGAAGCAGCCAAATTTTAGCAGATTCAGTGTGATACTTACACTCCTCCAAAATCAATGTAGAACCACCGCTGCAGCAATTCGTAAGTCAGCAAAGTCACACCAAATTGGGGGGAGGATCGAAATACGCGAGCTTTAAAAATTGGGGAAATAACAGATATAATTAGATTAAAAAAATTTACCTGATACTAAAAGCTTAGTAAAGAACGAATTATTTCCGTACCACCAGCTCCTTTCCAAAGAGCTTTTGGGCCTTCTTCCCGAAGTATCTTTCTAAAGCAGTCTATCACTCCGCTATAAGTGGTTTGGCCAGCCCGGGCAGCCACCTGTAATCTTGTCTTGATAACATCAGCAGGGGTCACTAAAGATGCCGCAGGCATACCTGCAGGAGAGACACAACACCATCTCAGTCCAGTCACATTCTCACTATATAAAAATAACTGTGCTTTGAGCTGCAGGGCCATGGAAAGAAAGTTAAGAACCAGATGCGATAAAATGCCTATTTCACTGCCCCCTCTATGGGAAGCACAACTGTGACCACCTTGTCTGCAGGAATGGAGGCTCCCAACATACACGTGCCTTTCCCCACATCACCCAGCCCTCGTGTCTTATGTCTGTAGTCTTACATACTTAAATAGTTTTAAGAAATTATTCATCAATAACATTACTTCAAGTATCTGGGAACAAACGAAGAATTTTTTTTTTTTTTTTGCTTTCTTTCCTGTTGAAATAAAAAACTCGCGGCATTATTAGGTCTGATTTTTCAGAGGTGAAGCTTGTTACCTGTTTCCTCTGACAGTGACAGGAAATGCCTTTTCTCATACCCTCCACTACCTCCTCCATTCCAGACTCTTACCTCTCCATCTCACAAGAAAAATACTTTACTAAGAGCTTAAAAAGCACCATTTGTGTTTGCAGGGAGGAGGGGGTAAAGGAGGGGAGACTCCCACAGATAACACTTTAGGATTCCTTTTTTCCCAAAACTGACATCTCCAGAAAAATATCTAGCAGAAAGTTTAAACTTTATACTGGCTGATAATCAAGGAGAAAGGAACAACAACAACAAAATACCCTCCCAAAATTACCAGTGGGGAATTTTTCTACAGTCATTTTATCCAAAATGGGGCAGCCCATGTTTAGATTTTTTAAAAGTGAGACTGTACTCAGAAGACACTGTCTCTTCTGGTTTTATTACTTTTCCATTATGAACCTATTCCAAACCAAACTGGTCAAATGCAGATGCATAAATCTCCTTTGCTTTTTTTAAGGCTTAATAATTCTGTAAGAATTTCTGTCCAAACCAACATGGTCTGGCTCATAGCTCCACCTCATCCTTCTAACAGACAGATTTAAAGTTACTATGTGTGTGTGTGCGCGTGTGCACGCTTTGGTAAGTCTGCATACTACATGCTCGCCTTTATTATTACTAAGGCAGTATCCTTCCCTTTTCTGAACATTAATCTTAAGTAAGAGTTTTTTACAAAATGCATCACAGTTTTGCACGCAAGAAAACTTACTTTACATCCCATGCTTGACTGGGTAAGTCACACTGAATTTCCTATTCGTTTGGAGGAAATATTTTAACACAGAGCCAGGAACTTATCCTCCACCATAATGGAAGGAAACATCAAAAATGCTCAGAAACCCACTGTATTCACACTACCAGTTTTGTTTTACATCCTTGTTTAGAAAGGGTTTAGCAAAGCAGTCCCCTTTAGATGTATACTAACTTTCCTGGCAACAATGAGCTGGCACATAGAGACTGTGAAAGAACTCCAGGCAGTGAGATGGGTGAAAAGTTCCCTTCAGAGAGGGTCGTTTTCACAAACAGTTCCTTTGAAAAAAGAGAGATGTATTATTAGGTTTTAGGAAAACAGGCTTGAAAAACACTGATCAGGAAAATTTTTTTAAAAGGCAAAAGAAACACATATGCTACTTAGTAAGTTGTCTGGCAAAATCTACCGAAGTTGCAGAGGGATGCAGGAACAACAGAAGACAACACAATTCTCAGCACCGTGGTTTTCAGCTCCCATCTTTTTTTTTTTTTTTTTTTTAAATTTTTGGGGATTCACTGAGGGCATAATAAGCCAGGGTACACTGATTGCATTAATTAGGCAAAGTCCCTCTTGCAATCGTGTCTTGCCCCCAAAAGGTGTGGCACCCACCAAGGCCCCATCCTCCTCCCTCCTTCCCTCTCTAGCTCCCATGTCTCTTAAGCAGATGTCTGTAAGGGCCTAGGAGGCCACTGGGTGGGGAGAACTGCATCAGGCTGCCCCACAGCAAGTCCAGGAGAGCAGCAGATAAGGCAAGAGTTTGGCCACTAGAGAGCTATTGTTGGGGGCAGTTAGGGCTGGCAAAGACCCCAGGCAGATTTGCCTGGTCTCGCTCAGATTCCAAAAGGCTAAGACAAGGCCCATCAGGTGGTCTGAGCTTTCCCTGTTCCTAAGGACAGGAGAGCAAGGGGAGAGTAGGAGATGGGGAGGCTTGTTCTAACTCCCTCAGTGGGAAGAGGACTGCCATCTGCCTGATTCTTCAGTGGTCACTGCCACCCGTGTGAGAGGGGTACTTTGGGATGCTTCTCAACCAATGAAAAAGTTACAAATCTTCAAGGGGGCCCAGCAACTAGAAAGTAGAAGATCATTTATGACACACACAGACACTCGCAACCAACTGGCTGGCATGAGTCACATTTAATGTTCATAAAAATTCCATTAGTATTTACAAAGAATTAGCTTTTCAGTTTACTGGACACAAAGTTTAGTATCTATTTATTTTGAGTCCAGGTAAGAATTTCCCAAATTCCCTTTGCATCCTTATCTATATTATCAATTTAATAATGTCAGCTTCTAAGAGCAATGTGATAAAGAAGGGTATGAGAAAATAGCATGTTTTGTTCATACTTTTAAGCCGAGATTTTATAAGACAATATTATATCAATACTACATAAAGGTTGATGCCACTGCCTGTGTAGTGCATTTCATCTTTTCTAAGTATGAGATATGCCTCTGGACTTGTGAATGCTACTTCTGAACTCTGAATTCCACATAGTCTGACATTAATATTGCTACTCTTATACACTGTGATATTTACCTGCTATGTATTCTCCAATCTGTTCTTTCAATGTTTCTCTGTCACTGTTTTCTCAAACTTCCAATGACTAGATTTTCTTTCGAAACTCATCTCAAAGTTTTTGTATCTCCTAGGGCCGCTGAATCTGCTCACACCACTGTGGCGACTAGATTTAATTCTGCTGCCCTGGATTTTGCTTTCTATTTTCTCTGCGTTTGGTTATTTCCCTTTTGAACTCCCCCCCTTCCCTAAGTAACTTTATCAAAGTGTTCCATGCATTTGTTACACAGGTATGCACTGACAACAGGTACGATCAACTAGCGTGTGTGTCCTCCTCCAGGAAGGTGAAGAAAGTGGCACATTTCCTTTTCCAGCCTCCCAACAATGCTTCCTGTGTATGGAATAAATACACAGACTGAAGCCAGCGATCATGAAGACCTCCCCAGAAGTTGGACTTTTATTTGCTGTTTCCTGTATCCCATCCCTTTCAGTTCCTTCAGAGAAAGTCTGTGAGGGGAAACATTTGAGTCTTGGCAAGGGAGAAACTAACTTTCATTCTGCCCTCCCTCCTGAAGGCTGGTGTGTTGCCTGGGAACATGGTCATGGTTGAAGACACTGTCTCTTTGGCATTTAGAAGGCACCGGGCATTGCAGAAAAAGAGCAGTCCATCTTCCATGGCTGACTTGTTTTCTACCCTTTCCTTACTCTTGCCATCTCCCTAGGGAATACCTATGAAATAGATGTTAGACCCCTGGATTAACCCTACATGTCTCACATTCCGTCTTATTTTCCATTATTATGCATATTCTTGTTCCACTTTCTTAGAGTTTGTTTTTATGACTTTATTTCCAAGATGTCTAATTTGTTCTTTGATCACTATCCATTCCATCATTAGAACCACCTTTGGCAATCCTTTTATTGCTTTTCAAGAAAGCTTCCTCAGTGATTATTCCTTTCAAATCTCTCTGGACCCTAATTATAGTTTTTGAAAGTTCTTTTCTCTTCCCTGAACTGCCTGTTTTCTCTGTAATTCTTCTGTTTAAGTACCTTGTTGCTCCTTCATGTCCAAAGACCTGTGGCTCTCTATTGATATTCAAGTTCAAAGGATAGGCTGATGAGTACCTGTGCGCAGTCGTAGGCAGCTTCTACCTTCTCTAGGTCTGTTTTTGTTTCACCCACAGGTCTCTCATATGAACAGAAGGTTGTCTACGGGGTTTGTAAGATGGGTGAGACCTATTCACTAGGGGCAGGGGGCAAGGGAAGGCTGGCCAGGTGGGGACTTTCCAAACTACTGAAATGGGAAATGCATCACTTTGGAGGTAGGTAGAATTTACTTCATATTCTTCTTGGGAAGAGCTACTATTAGTCTTTTTCTGCATCTGTGGTAAAGGACTGGAATTGCCCTGAAGCTCCATCTTGCTTTCTTTCAATTGCTTTCTCTGGCTGTCTCCAGGGGAGTGCTCCCTCCCTTTAAAATATAAACTTTTAACCTGGAAACAACTGTCACCTGAAGCACCATAGGAAAACCAGGACAAAGGGCCAACCCAGGCCTGCAGCCAATGCTCTAATTTTTGTTAATGATTTACTCTGAAACTTCTCTCACCCGTCCATCTCTCTATTATTCACTCAGAAGTTCTGCTCTCACTTTCGATGCAGTTTTTCCTGCCCGTGTTCTGGGCTGCAGCATCTTTCCATCCAGTTTCAGAGTCAATATGGCTCTGTTGTCTGCCTGCTGAAGGTTAGTACTAACATTTTTTAGTGATAATATAGAATTTTAAAAAATGCATTTTCTGGACATTTCAGGTATTTGGGAGGAAAGGAGAGATGGATGAATACATTCAGCCTATTATCTTGATCTTGCCAACACGTTTTTATTTTTAAGACTTTAAGAATCACTTTTCAATTACCTTAAGCTTAACAAATTCTTATCAGTAGAACTTTTCTCCTAACACACACCTCTAACATGTTTGCAAAAGAACCATGACTATAGTCATGGTTACACATGCCTATATGTGTGCCTCCGTCACACATATGTAACACTTCCATTCCTATGTACTGAGCAACTTTGAGAGAAATTCCTCAATGTCAACTTAATCTAAGGTAGTTAACTCAAAGGCAAGATGGTCACTACAGTTTGACTTGTTCCTGTTTCTCTTCACTCTGATAGTAAAAATCATCTGGTATGATACCCCACTCAATAAAAGTTGAGAAGTAGACATATCTACTGATGTGATCGAAAGCTGTATTGAAATGCCCTTCATTAATTAAAAAGCACCACGTTAACTGCAGGAAATTGAAATTTGGTTTCTCAGTTTCAGGCTCCCTGCGTTAGTTCACCTTCTGACAAGCTGAGGGACTGCGCGGCCAAAGAACGGAAATTCAAACACTGTGGTCTCGTTCTATCCTGGGAAATAATGGAGCAGATGTTATAGTATTTAAAGATATTCCCAGCTCATAACTAGATATATAAATCTAAAATAAAAAGAATATTTTCTAAGTCGAGATACTAATAACCACTTCTGTTAAAAAAGCTGCATATTACTAAAATAATCTAATGTGAAGACTAACCAAATTTTTGGAAAGAAAAAAGTAAGCTAGTACTTGCTGAATAACTGGAATTACTATCAAAACATAGAAAGTATGATCATATCCATTTAATCACAGATCCATATTATTTATACTAGGACTATGCAACAAAAGATACACGTATTCTGTGTAAGAGATCAATTTGAACCTGGTACATATAAAAATAAGTCATAATACATGGCTGCTTTATAGTAAGTTGTTGGCCAACAAGTATTCATTGTGGTTACCTAAAGCTACATATAAAAGGAAGTTTTAGGGTGGTGCCTGTGGCTCAAAGGAGTAGGGCGCCAGCCCCATATACCAGAGGTGGTGGGTTCAAACCCAGCCCCAGCCAAAAAAAAAAAAAAGAAGTTTTATATTTTGAAAGAAGCTTTTTTCCTTTCTGTTTGATGAAACAAAGATGACTTTTGCCATGGATTCTCTGTACACTGTGTTCTCTCCCTAGCAAATGCCTCTGCTCTTCCTGGTACCCACAAAGGCAAAGTGGGGGCCTGGTACATCCTCTACCCCCACAGTCCAAACAGGTCTGGTGTACCACTGTGCTCACTGCCCTTCTCAATGGTGGTGTGCTGGACATACTTCTACATAGTCCAGCCCTTTTCCACACTGGATTCAGCTCTCTGCTTCAGGAGCTAGCAGGGACCTATATTCAGTGACTAGTTGGTCTGCTTCCTCCATGACAGCAGTTAACTGCTTATCACTGGATACCAACGTGTTTGTCTTACAATGAAGTACATTACTAATCTTGCTTATTAATTCTACCATATTTTTTAGGTCTTTTAATTGGGAAATGCAGGTGAATAGTCATTTGTAAATTACGACTGATTCATTTCTTCTTTTCTAATGTTGAAGCTTCTAACCACACCACACTGAGTAGAACTTCCAAAATAAGGCAGAATAACAAAGGTGAGAGACATCCTTGTCTTATGCCTAATTTTAATTAGAGTGGCAGTTATGACATTTACCGTGGGCTTCCAGGATCTATTATTAAACAGAGATGTGTAGAATATACAAAGTCATTGAGCTTTGTAGCTGATCTTTACTTTGAAGACTAAAGCTAATATGACAAATTGTGTCTTGTATTTTCCCATGGGAGAAAGTACATGAGACGAACTTCTCCCAACCCATACTTACTTCCCAATTCATGGAAACTGTGAGATAATAAATACAACAGAACCTCCACAGCTGACCACCTCCTTACACTGACCACTTCCTTAAGCGGACCTAATCAGCACAGACTGGACATGCACCACATGTACATATCAGTACAGCAGATCCTCCCTTATGGTGACCACCTCCATATTTTGACCAGTCAGTTTCAGTCCCTTGAGTGGTCAACATACAGGGGTTCTACTTCATTTGTTATTTTAAGCTGGTAAGTTTTGGCATAATTTAGTATCCAGAAATAGATAACTAATATACAAGGTATCTGGAAGACAACAGTATGACTATGGGGTTAAAATAACACTAGCACTGGTGTGCCAACCACTTGGAATTTTTAAGAATAATGCGTCAATGCCTTAAAATCTCTCATACTTTTTAACCAACAAATTCACTTTAGAGATTCTGTTTCTCTTATATACCGGGAACTACTTTTTTTCCCTTCTGCTTGTAAAAAAAATTTTTTTGTTGTTTGTTTTAGAAATGGGGTCTTGCTGTGTTTCCAAGGCTGACTTTGAATTCCTGGGTTCAAACCATCTTCCACCTCTGCTGGGATTACAAGCACCCCTGGTAGCTAAAATTCACTTAATCTCTACCATAATCTTGTAAGACTAAGACTATTCTTATGCTCAGATATGTGGAGAAATAGGGAGAGAAGGATTAAATAACTTGTGCAGGTCATACAGTTCCAAGTGGGGAAAATGGAATTTGAACCTGAAAAGTCTGACCCTACAATACATGCCACTACCAATTGCTATGATGGCCAACAGTGCAGAAGATACAATATTAAGTAAAAACTATATATACACAGTGTAATTGTAACTCTGTTTAATACCATAGATGAGGGAAATATTAGCAAAAATGTTAAATAGCAATATCTTAGGGTAGTGGGCTAGTGGATAATATTTTCTTAGCTATCCTTTGTGATACTTCCCAAATATTTTACAATGAATAATATTACTTTTATAATCATAAAAAGGTAATAAAAGAAAATAAGTCTTAAAAGAGAAAAAAAGAAAAACTTTCACCAGCCATTTCTATACTCTGGTAGCACGGATTACGTAGGAAACTCCTACTCAGAAATGAAATCACTTAGGGGTACTTATTTTCTCCAAGAGAAGAGTTAAAGACAGTATTGTGGAATGAGGAAAACACGGCTTAGGAAAGCATCATAGACCTTGATCTAAGCTCAATTTCATAACTGATTTTTGGAGTGATTTGCAGATTCTCTTGGATTCAATACAATACTGGCTAATGCTTAATGAGCAATTAAAGTATGCTGGGCCTTATGCTAAGTCCCTCACATGGAACCTCTCATTTAGCCTCACAAACACGCTCTGCAGTAGGTACAATTTACGATCTCCATTTACAGGTTAGAAAACCAAAGCTTAGGAGAAGTTAAGTAACTTGCCCCAAATCACACAGTAATAAGTGGTACTTAATTTTCCCCATTAAGTCCCAATAAATAATTTGAAATAAATTATAAACTTTTTGGTTCAAAACTTCTTCTTATGTATACACAGGAGAAATGATGAGGGTCAATGGCCATGCTGGAATTAAAATCATGAATTCCGTATTCTAAGCTTGAAATCATGATTTCTTAATGTACAGGGGTCTCAATGCTACTCATACCGCTAAGGTCCCTAAGCAGCCAGGGAAGAACAATCCTGTGTCACGTACCAGTGCCACTGCCTGTGAAGACAAGGGATGAACTCCGCACTACGGAGCAGCCATGCACGTCCATCTCCGGGGTGCCCAGGCTATGGCCCAGGCCACTGCCTGGTGATGAATAGCAAACAACTTCTCCGAGCTCTGAGTTGTTCTTAGGCTATCTTTGGGAATAGCCTGGAGACTTTGGCCACATATGCAATGAGCATAACACCTGTTGCTCATACCAATTGCTATGATGGCTAACAGTGCAGAAGATACAATATTAAGTAAAAACTATATATACACAGTGTAATTGTAACTCTGTTTAATACCATAGATGAGGGACATATTAGCAAAAATGTTAAATAGCAAATATCTTAGGGTAGTGGGCTAGTGGATAATATTTTCTTAGCTATCCTTTGTGATACTTCCCAAATATTTTACAATGAATAATATTACTTTTATAATCATAAAAAGGTAATAGAAGAAAATAAGTCTTAAAAGAGAAAAAAAGAAAAACTTTCACCAGCCATTTCTATACTCTGGTAGCACGGATTACCTAGGAAACTCCTAGGTAATTCTAGGAGAGTTACTTAACCTAGGTAATCCTAGGCAAGTTACTTAACTTCTCCTAAGCTTTGGTTTTCTCACCTGTAAATGGAGACCAAAGATGTTTGAACCTAGGCACCCTGCGACTTTCTTAGGGCTCATTAAATGTATGTCATGCGGAGAGCCAATCCAGGTTCCAACCTTTAGAGTCCCTGCACAAGGAGGAGCATCAAAGACTGAACTGATCCCTGCTGTGGCTAACTTTCTCTATTGATAATATATGTATATGTATGTGTGTACATTTTTTGAAGATAGTCTCACTTCGTTGCTAAGTCTCACTTTGAGCAACAGCAACCTGAAATTCCTGGGTCAAGCCATCCCCCTGCCTCAGCCTCTCAATATCTGGGACTACAGGTGCCTGTCATGATGCTCGTCTAATTTCTATTTTTAAGAGACCAGGTCTCACTCTTGCTCAGGCTTCTCTTGAACTCCTCAGCTCAAGTAGTCCTCCTGCCTCAGCCTCCCAGAGCACTAGGATTACAGGCGTGAGCCACTGTGCCTGGCCTTCTATTGATGTTTTCAATGGAACACTGAACAAAAAAGAAATAGTTAATTCCATCTAGGATTTAGTAATCACTGCCCCTCTCCCCAAATTATTACACAGGGAGGAAAATGGGTATTTCTAATTAGCACAGATCTTTATGGTTTTACTACATTTCTTTAACCTAAATGATATGAAGAATAACTATTGTTTAAGCTCTGGATAAACTTTTATGCACTATTTTGTTTAGATACTTTTAAGGCACAAGTAGTCAATTTTTTTAAAAAATTCTGGCTAGCTGGGCATGTGGCTCACACCTATATTCTCAGCACTTAGGAGGCAGAGAGGCCAGTGGGTTGCCTGAGTTCACAGGTTTGATAAAAGTCTGAGCCAGAGCGAGACCTTGTCTCTAAAAAATAGCTGGGTGTAGTGGCGGGCGCCTGTAGTCCCAGCTACTCGGGAGGCTGAGGCAAGTGAATCACTTGAGCCCACGAGTTTGAGGTTGTTGTGAGCTGAGACGCCATAGCACTCTGCCAAGAGCAACAAAGTTAGACTCTGTCTCAGATAAATAAATAAGTAAATACACAAAAATTCTGGCTACACAGTTATTCTTATGCTATGAATTCAGACTATGAAATGATACGGAACTTGAATTGGAACATGATAATTCCACAAAATGAGCCAATATATTTAATGAACCCTTTTTAATGTTAAGAAATTGACTTTATCTAATAATCTAATCTTCCGGAATTAAGATGAATTTCTTCCCCTTGCCTTTCGGTAGCTAAAGAAACTTACAGCCAACCCGTATGTACCCTGTCATAAACGATCAGCAAAAATTCCAGTGCAGTAAGGGGGCAGGGAGATGGGGACAGTGGGAGTTGGGAGTGGTGAGAGGAGCACAGAATGTTCATAAGGGACACTCACCAGCTATTGCACCAGCTAGGAGGAGGCTTCCCGGGCTAACGTGCCCATCTTCATCTGCAAAGGAAGCCTTCACATGAGCATAGCACGGAAAGTAGATGGCCGAGAAAGGAATGTCCCGCAGAAAGCATGCTTTGGCACCCTGCGCATTTGCAAAGGAAAAAAAAAAAAAAAAAAAACCACATGAAACACATATCCCATTGAAAAGATCAAGCTTTTTTGGAACTCACCTCAGAACAAAATATTCTTGGAGAAGACCAAATTTGTACTCATAAGTTGAAAGGGGAATAGAAAAAAATAACCCAAATTTGGGGAGTTATAAATCTGAATCTTGTTTTTAAAACTAAAATTAGTCCTCTTGTGTGATGTGAAAAGGGGAAAGAAATTCTCATTTATTCTGATGCTAAAATTTTAATTAAAACACTTTCAGAACTCTGCCTGTGATAACCTATTAAATCTTTACTGGTAGCAAGTCACTGGCATTTCAAGGAAGATCTGTTTTCTGGTCTCAACAGAAGTTAGGCATTGACAATCAAGATATATTTTTGCTCACATACCAGGAAGTAGACAAATTATACAGGCGGAGGGAAAGAGTTTTTAAAAGAAATATTGTTTGGACTCTTTTCCAGAAAAAGTAAAAAACACATACATAAAATATTATATATCTTTTGAGGGGTTCCTAGACCCCCCCCCACAATTTATTCACATGTTTACCTGCCACTCAGGATTTATGAAACATTAATACATGCCTGCTTTAAAGCCTTACGGTAATTCTGACACATTTTAGAGTTGCGTGTGGAACAATTAGCTACTAGAGCAAAATCTTCACCAAATAATTTCTGGTGCAAACATAATGCCATGTGGAGGCCCTGAGAAATGATGAGGGTTCAGAAATACGATGTCATATTACAATGAAGATCTCTCTCTATATATATTGCATTTGGGGTAGGATGAATGGAAAGGAAATTACTTCTTTTCAACACTTAATGATTTAATACCATTTCTTTCACACATTTCTTATACCTAAAAATTTCCATCAAATACAGAGTCCCAAAGGAAAATAATGAATCCGTCCAGACTCAACAGATCTAGCCACACCCAGTGACATTTATTGAGGTCTCGTATTGCAGGATCTTGGGTAGTTTTGTTAGATTTGAGGCTGAGCACCCATCTGTCAAAGTTCCTTAACCCTTGTGCATCTGTTACTATACTTTGTTCTTCTGACACCCACATTTCACTCCTGACTCAAACCAGGATTGTGATAATAAAACCCTTAGTCTTGTCCATATTCTGCAACTTATTTAGCTGCCTTACACCAGTAGCGTAAGCAGGATTTTATGTTTAATTCTACTGTATCTCATCCCGGGGGAATCTCGATTCTGCTGTGTTGGCTATTACTCACTCAATTCACCCATGGTTGCACTGAGCATGCCTCTCTTCACTCTGTGTACAGCTATCTGAGAAAGAGCAGATGCATTCAGGTACCACCCGGCAACCCACCTTTCCCTATCTTGTCTACCCCCACACTGTGAAATGTCTAATTGAAATTAAGAATCACAATATCCACCACACCCATGCTACTCATTTTATATGTGTGCAAACTGACACCCAGGACAGTTCATCCATCAACCGCATGTTACTGAGGGCCATGCCCTTCACTCGTTCCAAGGACATTTGGAAGTAGTTCCTGGAAACAGGCCAAACCTCAGGACTCTAAGAGGTTTTTCCACTTGCCCCAGCTTTTTCAAGGGGAAAAAAGTACAGTATGGTGGCAATATCCACGTTTAGCACCCACTCCTTTCCTTATGACTAGTGTTTTTAAAAGTTAATTCAGGCAGTCACTGTGTAGGGGGAACATTGTCCCCTTTAATTCCTATTTTCCTTTCTTGCCTCTAAGTGTTCCTGCAAGTTCTCCTAGCTATTTGTCCAATGGAGATTATGTCTACGAGATACTCAAATTAGATACCAAATAATCAATTCAAAGGACGAACAGTTAAATATTCATGTCTGCTCTCTTAGTAAAAAAAAAAAAAAAAAATCACTATAGTCCTGACTTCCTAAACAAATCAATTTAGAGTAACTTTTTAGGCTGGCATAATTCTTCTCCCTCAATTTTGCTCCTTACTATATCTATTAGTTTTTACCTTAACCACATCGTGCAATGTTTGCATCTTACAGTGGAACCTCAGTCTGTTTTCTCTTATTTTTTTGCTAGTAATAGTTTCCCTTTAAAGTTTATTCTCCTGATTATAAAATATTAAGTACTTATGATAGAGCATACAGGAAAGTACTAAAAATTTCAGCTTTCACATATTCACCACTGCATGTATTATAAATATATTTTAATATTTTCATCACTAGAAATAACTTCCCACAGATGAGATTACACTGGGCTGGCACTGGCTTGTGTCTCTGTTCCTTCAATCTGTGGGGTACGGTTCTTGGTTTTTGTTTCCTGGCCATGTAAGATCTAATATGGTCTTCATTCCTTAGCCATGTTGCCTAAATTTACCTTCTATTTGTTGTTTCAAAACAGCGACCACCATCTTTGGTCTTGGCTGTCCTGTAGATTAGTCCCAATATTTGCATTCTTGTCAAAAATATTGATTAGTATATATTTGCATTCAGGGACTTCACTTCCCTCGTTTCCTCTCCCCAGTCAGCCAGATGCCTCTCAGGGGAAGCTATTCAATGCTCCATTCCTCTGGCCAATCAAGGTATACCTATCACTCCGCATCTTCTTTGATGATTGCAAAGCTGAGGACATCAAGCTCTTCAATACCACCTCTCCAGTCATTTAAACTCTAAATACCATCCTTACCACTGGGGATCATTCAACCAGAAAAAGACAGGCATTGGATTCCACATGCTTCCACTTTGTCCACACTTTCTCAATACTGTTGGGAGTTTACTTCATGCCCGTCCATCTGCCCATGTCAGTGTTGTCTATATCAGGCTGGAAGCAATGGAGGGCCAGGAACTATTTCTGATTTACTTTTTAAAACACTGATCAAAACATTTGGCTGTCAGTGCTGATCAAGACATGTTCCCGATGCCTCAGACAATTTCCATAGAGGGGAAAAATCACGAAAGAAAAATGGGACATACTGTCAGGTTTCTGCAAGGACATTAACTCGCTTATTGGAAAAATACAGTGGTGACTAAAACCAAGTTTCAGCTTTTCAAACAAACATATATCGTTTGTTGGGCATATAATAAAACCTAGGTGGAAGCAGTCAATAATTTTGTACTAGATATTAAAACGGGAGAGAGAGCCAGATATTAGCCCGCCTTATGCTACGTGGCTTCAGGATGACCAAGAAGATCACAAATGCCCTGAAATGAGAAACCTTCCTGAGACAGGCAGAGCTCGGGTTTCCCCAAGAAGGAAGTGAGGACGGTTCCAGCACCAGGGCTCTCCTTCCTTGCGTGGCCATGACAGTAAATCATATACCCCCGTGAGGGGGAGGGTCTTGCAAAGTGGAGTGTATGTAAAAAGATGCTGGAAGACAACTCTAGATGATTGAGAAGAAAAACGACTTGATCAAAAAAAAGACACACGAATAAAAAACAAAACCAAACCTGAAGATAGGGTAAGTGGCACTGTGTAGTCTAAAGGGAAAATGCCTGGGAAAACGCTGTATTTTTTTTTTTTTTTTTTTTTAAGTTAGGAATTAGGGAATGTGGTCAAATAATTTATGGAAACTGGAGTGAGTATGTGGTTATATAAGAGGTATATGGTTTCTGGTTGACTGGGGAAAGGAAGAAATGGAGAAAGTCAAGGGAGAAGGAGAACTTGAGGACCAGCCACTGTCACTGCCCCGTGGAGGCAGGACAACCTTGCCAGCAAGTGACAACCTCTGCAGGAGGAATGAAGAACACCAGGTGTGATCACCCTGGGCACTCACAGCTGCGTGAGGAGCAAGGCAGAGATCACGCTCTGAATCTTCCTTGCCTGTCGAAATACCAGGCGTCGCTTCTTCAGATGAAGGAGGGCATAAGAGCTTTAGGAATAAATTAAGTAATAACTGAGTCCTGTGTGAAGTATCCACCGCAGTGCAGATGTAAAGGGCAAATGTGGTGGCCTCCCTCCCTCCTGCACCTGCACCATTCCCTCTTCCAGCACCAGCTCTGAGAGCTCCTATAGCAAATTACTCCCAAGAATAGAGTCAGGAGGTGGCCCTCTGCCTCCACTGTGCCCCAGGCATCAAAGCCCAACTCTCAAGGAAAGAGAACTTTGCAAAGGGCTGGAGAAAAGGACACAGACTTATTAAATTTCCCTGGCCTTCTTTTCCCCACCACTTCCTTTAGGCATAAAGGCAGGTACCAATTTGTAAGGCTGCCTTAGGCAATACCTGACCTGTTGCTCCCTACAGTGAAAAGAGAAGCAGGATGTTAAAAAGGCTTTTAAAGTTCCAAGGGTGAAAATGTTTCTCTCTCAGGTTCCTTGATAATCCTTCATTTTGTGGTGAATACCCCATTCTCTAGTCCTACAGCAAAACAACCTGCTTAACTTGAATTTTACCTTTGAGTGTATGACTTTTACTAAGTAATCAGCCTCTGAACAGGTGACTCTAGAATAAAAGGTAACGCTCTGTATTGCCCAATGGTCTGCGTCAGCAACACAAAAACTCTGGCCATTAAAAAATTAATAAATAATGAAGTGTGTGCCATTTGGAATAAGTCTTTAAAAATGTTCCTGCCGTATAAGAAAATCTCTACATTTTCCTGTTTTAAGTCTTTCTTACCAGTTGTCTAGGCAGCTCTACCCTTAGACAACTCTCTAGTTGGCCCTGAATTTCCTTTGTAAACTTAGTAAAATCTCTTGGGGAAAACTAATAAATACAAAAATGCAATCCTCTAATCTCTTACTATTCATTAAAGTACTTTTCTCCAAAGAAGGGAAATTATCGGGTTTTTCTTTTCTTTCTTTTTTTAATAATAGGCACACTAATATAGACAGGGACAATAAAAAGCATCTCAGGGCAGTTTAATTATCGACTCTGGTTCCATTCCAATTCTGTATCATTCTAAAGTCTCTACATCATCATTCTATTTAAGGTCTAGGAACGCTTTAAGGGTAGGTCTCACTTAACTTTAAGTTAATAGTCCACAATTGACACAGGCCAATTACACAGGCTTAGAGGCAGTGGCCACAGTGTCATCGCTGCAAAAGAATCACTTACTTTGCTTCTCATGCCTTTTTGATGTGGACTCTGTGTTGAAAGCCCAAAGAAGCTTTAATCAATTCTCAAGTTGCTGGAATCATCAACTCAAGTTTACTTTGCCAGTTCTGCCTGGCATGAAATTCTCTCAAAAGATATAACACAACAGGATATTTCTCTATCTCTCACAGAACTATCTCCAATGTCTTTTTTTTTTTTTTTCCCCCTTAATTTAAAGGTCTTCATCTTGGATAGTGTCACACCTGCCCAATCAATCCAAAGAGGGAAAAAAAAAAAACAGTCCTGAAGGATGGTGCTGATAAAGAAGGGAGGGCCAGGGCAGGTCTTTCACATGCTAATTCCTGCTTATTCTAGCTGTACCTGCAAACACAGCTCTAAACAGACTATTTCTAATACAGGGAAAGGTAATTACACTCACAAAGGCACTTCTGTGCTGGGCGGGCACCAGGAGCCAGCAGGTCTGGGAGACAGAGGCTTAACAGAGACTCCAGCAGTGAATGCACATTGTCTAGCATGGGGGGAAATGCCAGACTGGGGACCCCGCAGCACTCAAGACAACAGTGGTGCACCTTGTCTGAGAAGGTTATTCAATGCTTCTGGCACCTGTCGTCAGAGCCACCCACCCTTCTTTTCCTACCTTACAGGTTTAGAATTTATTTGGCATGTATAATTGTATATTTTGGTCCTAAAGCTACAAACAATGGGCAGCATGTCACGTCTTGATCCCTCAGCATTCCTCCTGGTTTCTCCCAAGTGATTTAACCCTTAGAAACACAGCCTGGCAGCACCTCTCTTGCTCAGTCAAGGGACAGTCAGGCCTCACATGTCTGGGATTTGCACAGGGTCACTGGGGCCAAGACCTGTTATGTGATTATGACATTCTTTATGCTACAATCCTATCAGCTAGCCAACAATCTAAGACTTGATATCAGGGAACACTGAAATTATTTTGATTTGATTATAAAATATGAATATCTATTACTTGGTTTCTTTAGTCCAGGGACTCTTAAAACACCAGTTTCTCCCCAATTTCACTGTAATTCTAACAAAATCGTCTTTCTATAGGAAATGCCATCCCTGTCTCAGCTCTGGCTCTGTATTGTTCTACTATTGTGTATTGCTTTGCCATCAACAACGCTCATCACTTAGACCACCTGGAAACCCTAGATGTGACTGAGTTTCATCACATGGGATTTTAGTCCCCAAGCTGCTGGTCATGTCACCTTCACAGGCTAATCTGCAAAATGTATCCCATCTATTCATTTTTTTCCCTTTCCTTTCTTACTTTTCCTATGCTACCCACCTCCCCAAGCCCACTGCACCATTACCAGTCTGGAAGTTGTAATGTCTTTTTCTAGTCTAGGTATTTACTCTGGAAATTGTAATATGCATAATGAATGTATATAGCCTTTGTTAGCTTGACTTGCCTTCTATTTTTCTTTTTTTTTTTTTTTTGTTGTTGTTGGTTTTTTTTTCCTTCCACTATGCTGGCAACCTGGTACCATCAACACAAAGTTGGCATGAACCAGGCCTAGAATGCTACCCAGCTACTGGCTGCAGTTCTCTAACAGTGAATACTTGCTGGGGTCCAAGCAACCTACATAGCAGCCTACAGCTGTTTACCGTCCTTCTGTGTGACACACATGCTTTGTACCTTAAAAACAACCCCATTTTATCACTGTGCACTTTAATTCTGGCTTTGAAAACCCTGAGCATTCCTAATTGCCACTATATACATCTGAATTAAGGCCATGTTATTTAGATCAAACATTGTCTTCCTTCCTGTTAAGAGTTCCACCTGCCATCATTTCCCTTCTAGCTGAAGTACATTCTACCATTTCTTTTATGAATGCTCTGGTAATATGCTTTTTGAGTTTGGCTAGTCTAAAAATATCTTTATGCCCTTGTTCCTGAAAGGTATTTTTATAGTGCATTTTCAGAGGGTATACAATTCTAGGTTGAAAGGTTTTTGTCTAAAGACAAAGACACTTTACTCAACTGTCTTCCAACTTTCATTACTCCTGTTCTTAACTTAGCTGTCAGTTCAATTGCTGCCCCTCTGAAGGCAAATCTATTTTTTCCACAGCCACTTAAGAGTTTCTCTTTAGCTCTGGTGTTCAGCAGTTTTACTCTGATGTTTCTTGTTTGAATTAATTTTATTCATCCCATACTTGTGATTTGTTGAACTTCTTAAATCTTATTTTAATGGCTCTCATCAGTTCTGGAAAACCTTCAGCCATCATCTCTTTTTTTTATTCTGGTTTCTCAACTCTTTCCCCTGGTGGGGTGCAGAAAGAATACCCCAAACTATGGTGCTCTGACATGCTGAGTGCTTTGAAAATTCCAAGGCCTCAGAACCAAAGTCCTTGCTGAGTTTATCCCACCATCCTTCCCCACCACCATTCTCCCTGATCCTCTTCCTCTCCCACAGCACAGGATGAAGCTGTTCTCTGAAGTTCCCTTATCTACCCAGAAACCAAACTTTCCAAAGAGGAAAATAATTGCCTTTAATACCTTCCTGAAATTCCATTAACCAGAGAAGATTAAAACTCACATTACAGAGGAAAAGAATAAATATTAAACATCACACCTAGAGCCCAAGCAAACTTTGTCCCAAACCAGTTTGTTCTCTAGTCTCATTCAATTTCCAGAGAGAATTATTTACTTACCATTGTCTGAGCATTAGATCCACTCATCCCCCTAAAAATCACTTATTCCTACACTTCTATCTCCTCTTACCTATGAAGAAGGTATATGAATACGTGTACCCAATAGGATTAAGTAATCATTCTCCTCCAAATCCCCCATGCTATTCATGTTGAAATACATTTGTATGACTTTTTCTCCTATTAATAATGCCTGCTGTCAATTCTTGTTCAGCAAACATTCAGGGGTGAAGAAGAAAGCTTTTGGTCTTCGCCCCTACATCTCTATGTCTTAATCTCTGTCTTTCAGAAAGGCATTCTGAATAATTTATCTTGCAGTTCACTAATTTTCTCTTTAGCTATGCTAAATCCATTGTTAATGCTATCTGTTGAATTTAAAATTTTAATCATGATCAATATTCCTCGCTTTAAAATTTTTAAAACAATTTTTAAAACATTCATTATATATTTCTAATAATGTTAAGCCATTGTGTTTAAAATGCTTCCTATTGTTTTTGCTATTTCTTTAGAATTTTTTTTTTTATTGTGACATGCTCATTCATCTATGAAATTTCTTTGATGTCTGGGTTGAAGGATATTCTTCTCCAGATTGTGTTTGCTTTTGTCAAGCATCTCTGGGCACTGTCAATTCAAGACCATTTAAAAATAAATTCCCAGCTCTAAGTTTTTCATGTCACTCAAGAAGTATAAATTCAACTTGCAAACCCATATGAGACCAGCTTGAATCTTCCTGATTCCCAGAGGAGAGTTTTCTTGAACCCCCCTTTTCTCCTTCTCTACTGTGAAGGAAGACAATCTTCCTTGCAGATTAGGGTGGGAGGGAGCACTGTTATTTTACCCTTCCACTAAGGATGCAGCCCTCTGAGGTCCCAGCTTTAGGGGGGACGATTCTGTTAAAGTCCAGGAACTGGACCAGGGGAAGAGTGGTGTCTATGCTAGAAATTTTATGAGGTGCTCACTCTCAGGGCTGTGCACATGTAGGGCTTGCACCTGCTTTAATTTTGTGTCTTACGGGCCTGGCTCGCCTCTCCTCAATCCCTGTTCTTTCAGATGTAGCACTTTAGGCAGTACCTGATTATAACCCCTGAGGCTTCGAAAGTTAATGCTTCTATCCAAGTGTTTGGCAAAATACAGAGTTCTGCTTATATCACCTGGTTTTAAGCTTGAATATTCTTTACTTCCTTGCTAACTTAATGTTTTTGAAAGGGTGTTTACAAAACATATTACTCAATATTTTAAAATGTTTACAATTAGACAATTACTTTAAATATCTGATCTGCCAATACCTAAAAACCCTACAGAAAGAACCTAATACCTCACTGAGGAGACACTTAAGCTGATTCTTCTTAACATCATCTCAGGACAAGCTTACCCCCAAACACAGAATGATTATGCAGGCCTCCTGATAATTCCTTTTATTTATTTTTTCCTCCTTGAGGTAGATGGCAAAGTCTGGGGGAAGGAGAAAAGCTCCTGTTTGCATCCTCTTTCAACATATAATACGAAGGTCACTTCTCTACCACAGCAACCATTAGGGCTAATCAGCTAGTTGAGCTGGGTATTCTCTTTGTATTTCACCATTGTACACGTAACTCTTCTGAATGCTTCATCCTTGAGGATGACGACTTCTCAGAGCAACAGACTGCATTCAAAGAAATACATATTCAAAATGGGCTGGGTACGGTGGCTCATGCCTGTAATCCTAACACTGTGGGAGGCCGAGGTGGGTGGATAACTTGAGCTCACAGGTTCGAGACCAGCCTGAGCAAAAATCTAGACCTTCTGTCTCTACTAAAAATAGAAAAAAAAAAAAAGAAAAAAAATGAGGGAAGAGGATGGCTTGAGCCCGAGAGTTGGAGGTTCCTACGAGCTATGATGCTATGGCACTCCACCCAGGGTGACAGCCAGAGACTGTCTCAAAAAAAAAAAAAAAAAAAAAAAAAAGTATCATCTTATGTCTGGGCCTGTATCTGAGTTTTGCCACTCACACCAAAGACAGGACATTACAGGAGCAGGAACATAGGCTCTTAAATCAGGGACCTGGGCTCAGATCATAGTTCGGCCACTTGACAGCTCTCTGATGTTGGGCAGGGCTCTTAAAATCTATACTTCAAGTTCCTCATCCACAAAATGTCACATTTGTACAGATACATGTACAGTAAAAAAGGTGATGATAATTTATATTATCAATTAAAAAAAGCACACTGTACTATTGGAGCAGAAATGGAAATAGCTAATATATTCTTTATTCTACCCACTAAAATTAATTGTTAAAAGAACTTTCTGGCACCACTGACAGCAATGAGACCATATATAATCGTTCTAACTCTGGCACCTAACAGAGTGATGGCACTCCACAAATATTTGGTGAATGAATAATAGAATAGCAAAAAACAAATCATTAGCTAATACTTTTAAGAATCCTTTTTTTCTAGCACATTCAATTCCTTTCAGCACTATGTTATAAAAATAGTATTTTTCAGGGCATCTTTTTTTATTTGCTATTCCTAAGTCCAAAGCAGAATGACTGGCCTAGAGAGGGTTGTTGACCACACAGCATCAGAAATTTACCAGGACTGGAGCAAAGTAGGAGAGGGGTATTTCTAAAAGAACTCCTTAACTGACATCGTGGAATCAAAAATTAAAATTTGTAACTAACACATCATGTGTATGCTATGCTAAACACTAGCCTATGTGCTTTACACACATTATTTTAGTAAATCCCCATAACAGTCCTATAAGATTACTATCTTCTTTGTAGAGATGAGTTACCTGAAGCACAGGGACAGAAAGTGTTTTTAAAAAGATTTTTTTTTTAAGTTTTTTCTTTTAATGTAAGCTTTAAGTAAAATATGGACAGTATCTCATGACTTCTATCTAGTATTATCAAAATTATCGTACCGAATTAGATATAAAACTCCTTGAGGTACCCAATATTCTCTCCTTAAATTTCTAAAAATCTTCCCTTGAGTGAAACAATAAAATGTCCAAAATGTTTAATGTTTATGGCAGATGCTTTTTTTTTTTTTTTAAAAGAGATGTGGTCTCAATATACTGCTCAGGCTGATCTCAAATTCCTGGGCTCCAGTGATCCTCCTGCCTCGGCCTCCTGAGTAGCTAGGACCATAGGCACGTGCCACCATGCCTAGTTATGGCAGATGCTTTGACCAAGAGAATAAAAAGCTACTAGTAAGATGCGAAGATTTTGTTTCTTCAATTTTGGGGGCTGGTATTTTGATAAAAAGACTCAGTCACTCTTACATACACCAAGAAACACAGAGCACTGTAGATACCTCATATAAGTACAGTCAGACAATATTTGCCCTTCTATGACCACCTTATTTCATTGAATACAATGTCCTCCAGGTTTATACATATTGTTGCAAACAGCAGGATTTCCTTCTTTTTTACGGGTTAATATTATAATATTCCATTATATAAATATACCACATTTTCTTTACCTATGCATCTGCTGAAGGGCATTTGGGTTGTTTCCATACTTATTTATTATAAATAATCTTGTAATAAACATGGGAGTGAGGATATTTGATTTCAATTCTCTTGGATATATGCCCAGAAGTGGGATTACTGGATCATGTAGTAGCTCTATTTTTAACAAAACATCATACTGGGCTGGGTGCAGTGGCTCATGCCTGTAATCTTAGCACTCTGGGAGGCCGAGGCTGGTGGATTGCTTGAGCTCAGCAGTTCCAGACCAGCCTAAGCCAGAGCAAGACCCTGTCTCTAAGAATAGCCAGGCATTGTGGTGGGCACCTATAGTCCCAGCTACTTAAGGAGGCTGAGGCAAAGGATTGCTTAAGCCTAAGAGTTGGAGGTTGCTGCGAGCTATGATGCCATTGCACTCTACTGAGGGTGACAAAATGAGACTCTGTCTCAAAAAACCAAATGAACAACAACAAAAAAAAACTTCATACTGTTTTCCATAGAGGCTATAGCACTTTACATTTCCACCAACAAAGATTCTAATTTGTCTACATCTTTGCCAACACTTGCCAGCTTTGTGCTTTGGGTAACAGCTATCCTAACACGTGTGAAGTGACACCCCAGTGTGGTTCGGATTTGCATTTTCCCCATGAGTAGTGATGTTGAACATTCTTCCACATGCTTTTTGGCCATCTGTATGTCTTTTTTGAAAAAATGTTTATTAAGTCCTGTGCTCATTTCTGTAATCAAGTTTTTTTTGTTCCACTATTGAGTGGTAGGAATCTGTTACACATTTTGGATATTAACCCCTTACGAAATACATGGTTTGCAAATACTTCCTTTCATTGCACGGGCTGTGGCACACAGTTATTCCTAAGTGAACACAGTAGATATTATTTGGAGTAGCAACATGGCTTACTGTTCAGCCTGTGTCGTTTTTACTGCTAATTCTGATTAATGTCAGAGTTAAGAAAATAGAAGGCCTCTCTTGTTCCAAATGAGTAGTTTTAATTTCTACAATTTGAAGAGTTGATACAAGATCTTAAGGATCATGTTCTTATTCTAAAAACTAAAACAAATCAAAATCGAATCACTGTCCTATAACATTTAACTTTAGGAAAAATAACCACATAACCATGCTGGCCTAAGCTATCACGCATCCATGCTTTTTATTGTCATCTCAATTCTTTTCTTCTCCATTTATTGCCCAAAATGACACCAAACCTGCCAAATGCTCAGTATCTATGCTTAGCTTGTAGCCTTGTTTTTAAATTTCCCCGAAGATCTAAGTTATCAGGCATGCACACACTCTCTCCTATCTAGCTCAACATATCTTTCTGTGATAGTTCAGATATCAAAGAAAGATTGTATTGCATTGGAAACTCAGCCTCACACCATAGGGTATGTGACCTTGAACAAATTACCTAAATCCATCAAATCTTTCTTTCCTCAGCTGTACCTTGGGGCATAAAAAGCAATAGTTCTTGCCCCATGGGCTGCAGTGAGGAGTAAATGATGTAAAGGAAATACCATTTTTCCCCCCCTGGGGACAGAGTTTCACTTTGTCCCTCTTGGTAGAGTGCTGTGGTATCACAGCTCACAGCAACCTCAAACTCTGGGGCTTAAGTGATGCTCTTACCTCAGCCTTCCACACACTATGTTGAAATACACACACTCTATTGAAATGTGTGAGAGAGATACTAATGTAAGTAGTAAGGGCTTTGTTAATTCTTCAAGGTTATGTAAAACCTTAACCCTCTTGCCTTAGTCCCTCCTTCCTCGGATTAAGGAAATACAGATTTAAGTCTGGGCCCCAGCAGAGCAAGTGCTCAATAAACATTAGCTCTAATGAGCTTGTGATAACACACACACACACACACACACACACACACACACACACACACACTTCTCAACCTGGACTCCATCTCTACTTGTCTCTAGGAAGTTCTAAGCACCATCTTTGGATGCTCCGATCTTTCCACCTTCAGTGACTTTTTCTCCTATCACAGAAAGATACGCTGAGCTAGATAAGAGACAGTGTCTACAGACAATGTTCTCCCCATAAAATTAAAACAAACAATAAACTCTCAACCTCTTCTCCCTCCATCCTCAAACACTATCCTTCAAACTCTACTTTTTCGTCTAATTGCTATACTCTTTGTTTTCCTTCACAGTAAAGGTTTGATATCTGTTTACTCTTCCTCGTTAAATTGACTTCTTAAAGATAACCACTCACCTTCATCTTTAAGTTCAAAGACCCTTCCTTGCCCTTTGCTGCCTTTGGTTTCTGCAGCACTACTTACCTGCTCCTCCGTGCCTCCCAGCCCATTCCTCCACTAGCTTTCACAAACTATTTACACTAATTCTATACCTGAGAGTGCTTCTGCTCTTCCCTCCACCCACCCACACTTCTTTATGCAACCTAACTATGGGTGGGCTCTTAAGTTCCATCATTGGTTTCCCTCCAGCTTGGAGATCTTTTTTTCAGTTAAATTATTATTATTATTATTTTTTATTAAATCATAGCTGTGTACATTAATGTGGTCATGGGGCACCATACACTAGTTTCATAGACCGTTTGACACATTTTCATCACACTGGTTAGCATAGCCTTCCTGGCATTTTCTTAGTTATTGTGCTAAGACATTT
>CAUYPK010136142.1:0-36732 GCA_963574355.1 Loris lydekkerianus | reverse complement strand
AATATACATTCTTCTCATTGCCCCATGGAACATTCTCCAAAATTGATCACATCCTAGGACACAAAACAAACCTCAACAGAATCAAAAGAATTGAAATTTTACCTTGTATCTTCTCAGACCACAAGGCACTAAAGGTGGAATTTGACTCCAACAAGAACATTCAACCCCACACAAAGGCATGGAAATTAAACAACCTTCTGTTGAATGACAGTTGGGTGCAGGAAGAAATAAAACAGAAAATCACTAATAAAACAGGAAATCAATCACTTCCTTGAGCATAACAACAATGAAGTCAGAAGCTACCAAAACCTGTGGGATACTGCAAAAGAAATTCTGAGAGGAAAATTTATCGCTTTTAGATGCCTACAGAAAAAGAGCGCATCAACAAACTCACAAGCCATCTTATAGAATTGGAAAAAGAACAATCTAAACCTAAACCCAGAAGAAGAAAAGAAATATCCAAAATTAAATCAGAGATCAATGAAACTGAAAACAAAAGAATCATTCAGAAAATTAATGAAACAAGGAGTTGGTTTTTTGAAAAAAATAAATAAAATAGATAAACCTTTGGCCAGACTAACTAGAAATAGAAAAGTAAAGGGGAAATAACAACTGATGCCACAGAGATACAAAAGATCATCTCTGAATACTACCAGAAACTATACGCCCAGAAATTTAACAATGTGAAGGAAATGGATCAATATTTGGAATCACACCCTTTCCCTAGACGTAGCCAAGAAGAAATAGAGCTTCTGAACAGAACAATTTCATGCACTGAGATTAAAGAAACAATAAAAAAGCTTCCAACAAAAAAAATGCCCTGGTCCAGATGGCGTCACACCAGAATTCTATCAAACCTTCAAGGAAGAGCTTATTCCCATACTGCAGAAATTATTCCAAAAAATTGAGGAATCTTCCTCAACATGTTCTATGAAGCAAACATCACCCTGATACCAAAACCAGGAAAAGACCCAACTAAAAAGGAGAATTTCAGACCAATTTCATTAATGAATATAGATGCAAAAATTATCAACAAAATCCTAATCGATAGATTATACCTTATCATCAAAAAAGTCATACATCATGATCAAGTAAGTTTTATCCCAGGGATGCAAGGCTGGTTTAACATACACACGTCCATAAACATTATTCACCATATTAACAGAAGGAAAAATAAAAACCCTATGATCCTCTCAATAAATGCAGAAAAAGCATTCGATAAAATCCAGCATCCTTTTCTAATTAGAACATTGAAGAGTATAGGCATAGGTGGCACATTTCTGAAACTGATTGAAACTATCTATGACAAACCCAAAGCTAATATTTTATTGCATGGAGTCAAACTGAAAGCTTTTCCTCTTAGAACTGGAACCAGATAAGATTGTCCTCTGTCACCATTACTTTTCAACATAGTGCTGGAAGTTCTAACCAATACAATTAGGCAAAACACATAAATAAAGGGAATCCAAATAGGAGCAGAGGAGGTCAAACTCTCCCTCTTTGCTGATGACATGATCTTATACTTAGAGAATATACTTAGAATTATACTTAGAATATACTTAGAGAATCCACAAGACTTCTGGAAGTCATCAAAAGTAATGTCTCAGGATATAAAATCAACATCCACAATTCAGTTGCCTTTGTATATGCCAGTAACAGTGAAGATGAGAGGCAATTAAGGACACAACTCCCTTCACCATAGCTTCAATAGAAATGAAATACCTAGGAATATACCTAACAAAGGAGGTGAAGGACATCTATAAAGAAAATTATGAAATCCTAAGAAAGGAAATAGCAGAGGATATGGACAAATGGAAGAACATATCATGCTCATGTCTGGGAAGAATCAACATTGTTAAAATGTCTATACTTTCCAAAGCAATCTACCTATTCAATGCCATTCCTATTAAAATACCAACATCATACTTTCAAGATTTGGAAAAAATGGGATTGGCGCCTGTGGCTAAAGCGGCGCGAGCCACATAAACCTGAGCTGGCGGGTTGGAATCCAGCCCAGGCCAGCCAAACAACAATTACGGCTGCAACCAAAAAATAGCCAGGCATTGTGGCGGGTGCCTGTGGTCCCAACCACTTGGGAGGCGGAGGCAGGAGAATCACTTGAGCCCAGGAGTTGGAAGCTGCTGTGAGCTATGATGCCACAGCACTCTATTCAAGGTGACAGCTTGAGGCTCTGTCTCAAAAAAAAAAAAAAAAAAAAAATTTGGAAAAAGTGAGTCTGCATTTTGTATGGAACCAGAAAAAAACCAGTATAGCTTAGGCAGTTCTTGGTAATAAAAATAAAGTTGGGGACATCACTATACCAGATTTTAGGCTGTACTACAAAGCCATAGTGGTCAAGACAGCATGGTACTGGCCCTAAAATAGAGACATAGACATTTGGAATCAAATGGAAAACCAGGAAATGAAACTAACATCTTACAACCACCTAATCTTCGATAAACCAAACAAGATCATACCTTGGGGGAAAGAATCCCTATTCAATAAATAGTGTTGGGAGAACTGGATATCCACATGTAAAAGACTGAAACTGGACTCACACCTTTCACCACTCACAAAAATTGATTCAAGATGGATAAAGGACTTAAATTTAAGGCATAAAACAATAAAAATCCTCAAAGAAAGCATAGGAAAAACACTAGAAAATAATTGGTCTGGGGAAAGACTTCATGAAGAAGACTGCTATGGCAACTGCAACAACAACAAAAATACACAAATGGGACTTAAACTGAAAAGCTTCTGTACATCTTAGGAGACAACAACCAAAGCAAAGAGACAACCTACACAATGGGAAAGGATATTTGGATATTTTGAATCAGACAAAAGCTTGGTAACTAGGATCTATAGAGAACTCAAATTAATCTACATGAAAAAAGCCAACAATCCCATTATTTCAGTGGGCAAGAGACATAAATAGAACCTTCTCTAAGACGAATGGCTAACAAACATATGAGAGCATGCTCATCATCCCTATTTATTAGAGAAATGCAAATCAAAACTACCCTGAGATACCATCTAACCCCAGTGAGAATGGCCCACATCACAAAATCTCAAAACCGCAGATGCTGGCGTGGATGTGGAGAGAAGGGAACACTTTTACACTGCTGGTGGGACTGCAAACTAATACAACCTTTTTGGAAAGAAGTATGAAGAAATCTCAAAGAACTCAGAGTAGACCTTCCATTTGATCCTGCAATCCCATTACTGGGCATCTACCCAGAAGGAAAAAAATCCTTATAACATAAGGACACTTGCACTAAACTGTTTATTGCAGCTCAATTTACAATAGCCAAAATGTGGGCACAGCCTAAATGCCCACCAACTCAGGAATGGATTAAAAAACTGTGGTATATGGACACCATGGAATACTATTCAGCCATTAAAAAAAATGGAGACTTTACATCCTTTGTATTAACCTGGATGGAAGTGGGAGACATTATTCTTAGTAAAGCATCACAAGAATGGAGAAGCATGAATCCTATGTACTCAATTTTGATATGAGGACAATTTAGGACAAGGTGGGGGTGGGAGAAGGGGAGAGTGGGGGGGGGAGAGAGAGAGAGGGAAGGAGAGAGTAGGGTGGGGCCTTGGTGTGTGCCACACCTTTTGGGGGCAAGACACGATTGTAAGAGGGACTTTACCTAACAAATGCAATCAGCGTGACCTGGTTGCTTGTGCCCTCAATGACGCCACAACAATGAACTAAATAAATCACTAAATAAATAAATAAATAAATACATAACTAAAATGTTCCCATATTCTAACACAAGTTCAGTTCTTCTGTCACATAACAGATACATTGGCAAGAAGCAGACATGGTTCTGTTGATAATGGACAGTGCCAGCATCAACTGACATAGCTGAAAATAGAAAACTAGCCTATGTTTAATTGAAATACCAAGAGAACCAAAGGAAGACAATGCATCAACCTTAAGGCAATATGCATTTTGATCTAGAGGGTTAAATGAATATCAACTAGCAGATTTCTATGTGCCTACATCTCATATCTTCCAGTGTGATTCACACAGACAAGCAAGAATGAGAACTTACCTATCGCACTACCTAAAATACCACCCAAACTTTTTAGGTTTCCCCAAAGAAGGGCTATCCCAAATGCAATTGGCTTTGAACCTAATAAACATTCTCATGTCCCAGGTCTACAGAGACCAGACAATGAGGCCAACAAGGGACAGCTAAAATGAACAAAATGAACTGCTTCCAAGCCTAACTATACAGGAGAAACTGTGAGGATAACAATCTGCCCTAAGCAGAGATAACGATTTGCCTTCT
This sequence comes from Loris lydekkerianus, assembly GCA_963574355.1. Taxonomy (NCBI): domain Eukaryota; kingdom Metazoa; phylum Chordata; class Mammalia; order Primates; family Lorisidae; genus Loris; species Loris lydekkerianus. Next base: position 32,425 of record CAUYPK010136142.1, on the reverse strand, counting down.
GATGTGACATCCCGTGTAAAGGTCCTCTCCCATGTCAGTCTTGTGCCAGACAATGCTGGTGGGGTACTCACCGGACTCGTTCCATCTCACTAGCTGTTTTCACTACAGCAAAGGGTTCCCGTCGACTCCAGTCCCAGAAGTGGATCTCATTGGCAGTGGCAATCAGCAGGAGCTGAGCCGTAGGGTGGAAAGCCAGGGAGGCAATGGCATTGTTGCTATCTGTGAACCAGCTTTCACTGCCACCCTATGAATAAACCAATCCCAGATATTCTTAGGTTATAAGTTGCCAGCAGACAGGAAAGTCAACTTCACAAAAGGTCCATTGAAGGTAAAATAAGTACTTATAGGGTCTATTTTAATATGTTCTCTGTAAAATGATATAGGAAATCAGTGATCTGGCAGTGCCATTAATTTATCAGACAAACATTACTTTCAGCTCAATTCTTCAAGTCATTTACAATCCCTAGGCAATGAGCATATGCATAATTCCTATTTCTAAAGCCCAAGAAAACTCAACCTTGGTGTATAACATGGTGCAGAACAACCCACTGGCCAGTCACCAGGAAACAAAGCATCTTGCTTTGACAATCATAATCAGAGTACAGGATAATCTTTGATTGTGCTAGGACGATAGAAATCCATCCTGAGCACATCTCAGAGCCTCCTCTATTATATTACTACAATGGGAAGATAGAAGAATAAATAGAATATTCATCTTAGAATGGAAGACTATGTATGCACTAGACTTCCTATTAATTAAACAGGCGATGACTATCACATTATTAGGAATAGTCCTAAGAATCTGGCTAGGCTTTCTTCCAGAGTTAGGAAGTCAGAGGTAAGCCAATCTCAGCATTTAGAATACCAAAGAAAAGGGTAGTCTAAGGAAATACTTACATGTAAATCCCAAATTCTAACCTCCCCATCTAAGCAGCCAGAAGCAATAAGGCCTGAAATGGTAGGATGAAATGTGACACACCATGGAGTGCGGCGGTGTCCAATCAGAGAGTGAACACACTTGCCAGTCTTCACCTCCGTAATATAGATATTATGATTCACATGAGTGGAGGCCAAGAGAGTCCTAGAAAATGCAAAAGAAGAAGTGAATTCAGAAGTACACTGGAGGGTAACCAAATTTATCACCTTTGGACAAACAGAAAATTGCTACCATTTCCCATCCCAATACAATAAAACTAAACCTTATACTTAAGGCAGCATATCTACAAACAACAGAAATATTCTGATCTTCCAAAGCTTTTGGCTTCTCCACATTGTCCTCAAATAATACATCCCCTTCAGAAAATATTTTTTTCCAGCTTGGAAAACCATCACGTCATTGGTGGCCTATATCACAGGCAAAGGATTGTTACTGAGAAACTTTACAAGTTTTAATTCTCAATCTGCTTAGTTTCTTTTGCTTATTCCTATTATTTTTCTGGTTACTGCTACTCACCTACTTAACTTTCCCTTTCTGACACTGCCAAAGCTCTGTTCATACAATACTTCAGGGAAGCTTTAAGGACTCGACTGGAAAATCAAGCTAAACAAAATATACAAAACTCAATGCTATCACACATCTTGAGGTTAATTTATAGATAAGTACTAGGTACCTGTCTGGGCTGAAAGCCAGCAAGAAGGTAGAGCGTGGACTATCCGGTAGTTCTACTCTCTAGGAGACAAAAAACCAAATAAATAAATAGTTAAAATACATTATTTATAAACTATGGCTCACCCTATCTCAAGAGCACATAAAGCATTCCAGATTAGTATTCAAAGCACAGGCTTAAAAACGGGAGACAATGATCAAACTACAAATTGAGAGAGAGATAAATCGAAATTACCTTCAAGAAAAATGTCTAGCTCTAAAAGAAAAAGATATTTCTAACCCATAAAGTCTTCCAAATTTATAAACGATTCCCTAAGTCAGATATGACCATTCTCCCACAGAAGATAAATATATCCCAATTCTCTGCCATTAATCCACTCCAAGGTCTCATTCATTTTTCTATCTGCCAGGCATGATGCCTTACGCCTGTAACCCTAGCACTCTGGGAGGCTGAGGCAGGTGGATTGCTTGAGCTCAGGAGTTCAAGACCAGCCTGAGCAAGAGTAAGACCCTTGTCTCTCCTAAAAATAGAAAAAAACTATGGCAAGAGGATCGCTTGAGCCCAAGAGTTGGAAGTTGGGGTGAGCTATGACGCCATGGTACTCTACTCAGGGCAACAGCTTGAGAATCTGTCTCAGAAAAAAAAATTTTTTTTAAACTCATTTTTCTTTACCTTGCCCTCCCATTTCATCCACCGGGTTTTATCTTCCACTAGTTCCTGCAGAAGCCGCTGAGCTCCCATGGCCCGAGTGCCCCGCTCTCGCCCCCAGAGTATCCGGACAGCATTCTTCTCTGGAACAACCTTCATGGTGCTCAGTAGTCACTGTCACACCAAGACTAGGAAATGAAGGAGCAAGTAATAGCTCCACACACCAAAGCAGCTAAAATGAGGCCATTCAGGTCGTTGCAAGTTGTCCTCATGGAAATCTAAGGAATGGAAAATAATGTCAAACAACATCTATTTTGCAACCAGAGAAGGTTCCCACTGCAAATACAATTCTAGCTCTAAGAAGAAGGTATTCTTTTCCTACTTAATGATTCCTTCTCAGAAAAGATCCTTCTCCCAGGCAAGGCGCAGTGGCTCATGCCTGTAATCCCAGCACTCTGGAAGGCCGAGGTGGATGGATTATCTGAGCTCACAGGTTCAAGACCAACCTCAGCAAGAGTGAGACCTCGTCTCTGAAAATAGCCAGGTGTTGTGGTAGACACCTGTAGTCCCAGCTACTTGGGAGGCTGAGGCAAGAGAATTGCTTGAGCCCAAGAGTCTAAGGTTGATGTGTGCTATGAAACCATGGCACTCTACTGAGGGCAACGAAGTGAGACTTTGTCTCAAAAAAGGGGGGGGTTGGGGCACAATGCCTGTAGCTCAGTGGTTAGGTCAACGGCCACACATACCAGGGCTGGCAAGTTTGAACCTGGTCCAGACCTGATAAAACAACGACAACTACAACAAAAAAATAGCCAGGCATTAGTGAGATTCTGTCTCACAAAAAAAATCCTTCTCTCAGAATTTTTCTTCCAAACATATTTGATATACTCTCATATCCTCCATAGCTCAACCTTATACCTAAAGAACACATCATTTTCAGGAACAATTATTCTGTTGTCATTCTTTTATCAGGCATGAAGAACTTTTCCTACTAATAAAACATCTGGCAATAATGGAGAGAGTGCCAAGAAGGCTAGGTTAACCAATGTGATGAAAATGTGTTGATCGCTTGAGATTGCTATGAGCTAAGACACCATGGCAGTCTACTGAGGGTGACCAAGTGAGACTCTGTCTCAAAAAAAAAAAAAAAAAAAGAAAAAAAAAGAAAAAGAAAATGTGTCGAACGGTCTATGAAACCAGTGTATGGTACCCCATGATCACATTAATGTACACAGCTATGATTTAATAAAATAAAATAAAATAAAATAAAATAAAATAAAATAAAATAAAATAAAATAAAACAAAATAAAATAAAATAAAATAAAAACATCTGGGTTGGGTGTGGTGGCTCACACCTTTATCCTAGTACTCTGGGAGGCAAAGGTGAGTGGATTGCCTGAGCTCAGAGGTTCAAGACCAGACCTGAGCAAGAGAAAGACCTGCCTCTAAAAATAGGCGGGTGTTATGACAGACACTATAGGCCCAGCTACTCAGGAGGCTAAGGCAAGAGGATTGCTTAAGCCCAAGATTTGAGGTTGCTATGAGCTATGATGCCACGCACTCTACTGAGGGGACAAAATGAGACTCTGTCTCAAATAAATAAATAAAATAAAAACATTAAAAAAAATTTAGATGCTGCGGAGGTGCTGCCCCATGGCTTATTCTTTGGGTAGCATCTAAACTAAAGGACACATAACCAATTTTATTTTATGTTTTAGATAAGAGTCTCAGTTTTTCACCCTCTGTAGAGTGCTAGGGCATCAGAACTCACAGCAACCTCAAACTCTTGGGCTCAAGCAATTCTCTTGTCTCAGCCTCCAGAGTAGCTGGACTATAGGCGCCTGCCACAATGCCTGGCTATTTGTTTTAGAGATGGGATCTCGCACCTGGCTAAGGCTAGTCTCAAACCTATGAGTTCAGGCAATCCACCTGCCTGGGCCTCCCAGAGTGCTAGGATTATAGGTGTGAGCCACCGGGCCCAGCCTGATATATAATCAATTTTAAAAGGATGTGCTACTTGGGGTATGGCTCTTCTGTACAGCAGTAGCAATTCAATCTCCTACCTAAAAGCAAATACATAATGCACACTGTCTGGCAGATATACACCATTATAACCTTGACTCAAACTGTACAAAAAGTAGTGCATGTAACCAAAACATCTGTACCCCTATAACATTTTGAAAAATCAAATTCTACTCTCCCAAAAAAAGAATAGCACCCCACACTTATAAATAAATAAATAAAAAGAGTAAGTGCATAATGACTATTTGGGAATATAATGCTCACTTTTTCTCATCTCCACTAAAGTTCCAGACAGAGGACAAAGAAGGCAAAGAGATGGGAGTAAAAAAAGCAAGTCCTTTTTCTCATCTACCACAAGTCTTAAAGGCAGAAAACTTCATTACAAAATTTAAATTCTACTGAACTCTCAACTGGCACCAAAATATACACATGTGCATTTTGTGTGTGTGTGCAAACTGTGGTTCCTCTAATCGATGAAATGTGTGTCCCAATAAAATAGACTTTCAAAAGAATATATTGGTTTATGCATGCATAATGTAATTCACTACAGGATTGTTGCCACAACTATATTACGAACATTCTTAAATATACAGAAGAAAAAAAAAAAAAAAACTAGTGCAACAAATATACGCTATTCACTACCCAGAATTAACATTTTGCCAAATTTGTTCTCTCTCTCTCCATGGATAGAGATATGGTTACATTCAGGGGGTTTTTTGTTGCTGTTTTAGAGACAAAAGAGACTCACTTCATTGCCCTGGGTAGAGTGTTATGGCGTCCTAGCTCACAGCAACCTCAAACTCTTAGGCTCCAGAGTTCCTCTTGGCTCTTAGCTATAGCTCAAGCGGCTAAGGCGCCAGCCACATGCACCAGAGCTGGTGGGTTCGAATCCAGCCTGGGCCTGCCAAACAATGACAACTGCAACCAAAAAATAGCCAGGCGTTATAGAGAGTGCCTGCAGTCCCAGCTACTTGGGAGGCTGAGGCAAGAGAATCACTTAAGCCCAGGAGTTGGAGGTTGTAGCTGTCTGTGTCACCAGGGCACTCAACCCAGGGCTATAGCTTGAGGCTCTGTCTTAAAAGAAAAAGAAAGAAAGACAGAGTTTCTCTTGTCTCGGCCTCCTGGGTAGCTGGGAATACAGGTGCCTGGCCCAAAGCAAGGTTATTTTTAATAAAGATGGGGACCCCCTCTTGTGCAGGCTGGTCTTGAACTCCTGAGCTCAAACAAAACCCCTGCCTCGGCCTCCCAGAGGGCTTGGATTACAGGTGTGAGCCACTGCACAAGGCCCATTCAGGTTTTTTCTTACTTTCTTTGGAAATATTTCAGCAGGCATCAAGACACTAACCATATATATATATATGCATCTCCTAGGAAAGACATTCTGCTTCATAAGGATGATACCATTATCATACCAATTATTATCTAATGGTCCTCATTTGAATTTCCCCAATTGTGTAAAAAATGTTAATGGCTGATTTTTTGTTAACAATCCAAAATCCTGAATTTTATCTCTGTTTAGTCTCCTTTATTCTAGAATGGACTCCAAGTTTTTATGTTTATTTATTTACAACACTAGCTTCTTAAAAAGACCAGGACTTGTCTTACATCCTAGACTTACCTGATTGCTTCCTCACAATGCTGTTTAACTTGCCTCTCTATCTTTAACTTCCTATAAACAGTAGTTAGGTATAAAACAGGGGTCCTCAAACTTTTTAAACAGGGGGCCAGTTCACTGTCCCTCAGACATTTGGAGGGCTAGACTATATTAAAAAAACTATGAACAAATTCCTATGCACACTGCACATATCTTATTTTGAAGTAAAAAAACAAAATGGGAACAAATACAATCATACCACCTCATGTGGCCCATGGGCCGCAGTTTGAGGACCCTTGGTAAAATTTTGATTATATTTAGTTTCCTTTAAATGATTTTGGTAAGAATGCTTTAGAGTTGATGCTAACTATGAACCTCGTGATGGGGTGCATCAGGTAATACACATTCTTAGACAGTAACACCACTAGTGATCATTTAGTGAAAATAGATTCCATTTTCACTCTCAGAAGCCAGCCATCAGGCTGTGAGGAAATTCAGGATGTCTTCCTGAAGAGAATGACCACACAAACAGCCCATGAAGGATAAGATACCACACTATTGCTTCTCGGCCTTTTGGCTAAGATCAAGTGTGATAAACCACACTGAGAGGGAGATCACATGGAAGACTTATCAAGATGCCAGACAATGAGTGAAACCCTCTCAGACCTTCTAACCCAACCCCACCACCAGCTAAAAGCAGACAAGTGACACCAACTAATGTCACACACAACAGAATCATCATAGGAACCCTGACCAAATTCATGTTCCATAGAATAATAAGACATAAAAAAAAAATCTTTATTATTTCAAGTTATAAATTTTGAGGTGGTTTTTTGTATAGCAATAGATATAACTCAAACACTAATATCTAGTGCTCACAAATATCAAGAATTTGGGCCAGGCGCAGAAGCTCACATCTGTAATCCCAGCACTCTGGGAGGCTGAGGCAGGTGGATTGCCTGAGGTCACAAGTTCAAGACCAGCCTGAGGCTCGGTGCCCACAGCTCAGTGGTAAGGGCACTGGCCACATACAGCAAGGCTGGCGAGTTCAAACTCAGCCTGGGCCAGCTTAACAACGACAACTGCAACAAAAAAAATAGTCAGGCATTGTGGCAGGCACCTGTAGTCCCACCTACTTGGGAAGCTGAGATAAGAGAATCATTTAAGCCCAAGAGTTAGAGGTTGCTGTGACCTGTGATGCCACAGCACTCTACCGTAGGCAACACACTAAGACTGTCTCAAAAAAAAAAAAAAGACCAGCCTGAGTCAGAGTGAGACCTGGCCTCTAAAAATAGCTGGGTGTTGTGGCAGGTACCTATAATCCAGCTGCTCGAGAGGCTGAGGCAAGAGAATCACCTGAGCCTAGGAGTCTAAGGTTGCTGTGAGCTATGATGCCAAATCACCCTACCAGGGGCAACAAAGTGAGACTCTGCCTAAAAAAATAAACAAATAAATAAAAATCAAGAATTTTCGAATGAGACTAGGCACAGTGGCTCATTCCTGTAATCCTAGCACTCTGGGAGGCTGAGGAGAAGGGATCACTTCAACTCAGGAGTTCAACACAAGCCTAAGCAAGAGCAAGACCTACTAAAAGTAGAAAAACTAGCCATGCATTGTGGTGCATGCCTATAGTCCCAGCTACTTGGGAGGGTGAGGTGAGATGAGTACTTGAACCCAAGAGTTTGAGGTAGCTACGAACTGTGATGATGCTACAACACTCTTTCCAGAGTGACAGAGTGAGATTCTATCTCAAAAACAAGAAAAACCTTGGGTGGAGGGAGGGTAATGGGTTGGGCCACATCTATGGTGCATATTTTTATCTATAATAAAAAAAAAAAGAAAGAAAGAAAAACCCATTATATGCTCAACACTCGCAAAATGAATTTTCCAAAAAATATGAAAATTTAGATATCCAGTGATCACAAAATTAATTTTTTTTTTATAAAGACAGAGTCTCATTTTATCGCCCTCAGTAGAATGCTGTGGCGTCACAGCTCACAGCAACCTCCAACTCCTGGGTTTAGGTGATTCTCTTGCCTCAGCCTCCCAAGTAGCTGGGACTACAGCCGCCCTACCACAATGACATTTTGTTGCAATGTGGCAAGGGCCAGGTTTGAACCCTCCACCCTCGGTATATGGGGCTGGCGCCCTACCCACTGAACCTCAGGCACCGCCCCACAGAATTAATTTTTCTTTTATCACATTTGTAATCCATTAGAATTCTTTTTTCCCACTTGTAGCACAATGGTTACAGCACCAGCCATCTACACCAAGGGTGGCCGGTTCAAACCCAGCCCAGGCCAACTAAATAACTGCAACAAAAAAATAGCCTGGTGTTGGGACTGTGGCAGACACCTGTTGTCCCAACTACTTGGGAGGCTAAGGCAAGAAAATCGCTTAAGCCCAAGAATTGGAGGTTGCTGTGAGCTGTGATACCACGGCAGCACTCTACCCAGGGTGACATAATGAGAGTCTGTCACAAAAAAAAAAAAAAAAAAAGAGAGAGAATTCTTTTTTCTTCACTGGATTATAAACTCTGTCTGGGCAAAAACGGTATCTGTCACAGTTCCAATACCTGGTACAGAAAGAGATTGAAAGTGCATATTATCAGAGATGTTGTCTGTGAGGTCTGACAATTAAGTTCTTGAACTTGGCACTGTGTGCTTATGTTGGCAGCACTGTATAAACAACTCAGTAAGGCTTCATAACCTTGGTATATCAGTGTCTCACAGCCCTGTTTGTATAGACATGTGGCAGTGTCTTGGTAATGGCATTCATTATTGTTGTTGCCTGTTTATATGTGTTGTACAACAACAGCTCTACTGGTCATTGCCAGAGCAGATTTCCAAAATTGCTTTGAAGATTGCTCTTTCTCTCTCTCTCTGTCATGTAAAAATAAAGAGAAAAAATTGCTTTGAAAAGTAAACTAAGCTCTGGTGTGGGTGCATAGCTTCCCAGTGAGAATACTTCAAAGGTGATGCTAGTGATATTCAGCAATGAAATATGTACCATTTTTTCTAGAATTAGTTCACAAACTTATTTATCAGACCTCCTATGTTCAGAGTTATGAGAAGGATCCAAATGAACCTAAAACTCTCATGAACAGTAACACCTAGACTGCAAAAAGTGTGGTCAGTTATGGGATGGTGTCAATTAGTTGAAGGAAGTAAATTCAATTTCTACAAGTCAAATACCTTTAAAAAAGAAAACCTTTGTGCCATTATCAACTTAATCTCAACCGATCATTTCATTATGCACATGTCAATAATCACAAGAGGACCAAGCAACAGACTATGTAACAGGCAGATCCATCACTAATACTACTACAGGGAAAAAAATAAAAACGCATACCCGAAAAACAGCAACATTTTTTATCTTTATATTTGAGACATAATGTATTTAGAAAAAAGTACAAAGGCAGTGGATATTCTGAGCGCAGAGATGGGAGCATGGAATAGTATATCTTTCAAGCTGGAAAATGCTAGATGTAAAAATTTCATCTTAATGTACTCCCTAAGAAAGCTGATTCTGCAATTTGGGGGAATAGGCGTGCCATTCAAGCCCATAATAACACCGTTGTCAGGTGATTTAATAGATAATGATAAGACTAAAAGGTAAAATGCTTCAATAACTGATTTTTACTACTGGCTTGTTATATAATCTTGAACAAATCATATTCTCTCTGAATTTCAAGTTTTCTTCCATGTCTAAACTGAAAGTAGTAATCGCCTCTATCTCTAAGGAATAAAGTCCTCTGAAAAAGGAATGGGTTACAAAAATTCAAGGCAAGATCATTACTTTTCAAAGTAAAAGCCAAATTAGGAACCAACAATAACCTGAGTACAGGCCCGGGCATGGTGGCTCATGCCTGTAATCCTAGCACTCTGGAAGTCCAAGGCAGATGGACTGCTTGAGTTCAGGAGTTTGAAACCAGCCTGAGCCAGAGCAAGACCCCATCTCTATTAAATAGAGAAAAACTGGCTCAGTGCCCATAGCACAGTGGTTATGGTGCCAGCCACATACACTGAGGCTGGCAGGTTTGAACCTGGCATGGACCAGCTAAAACAACAGTGAGATCTACAACAACAAAAAATAGCCAGGCATTGTGGTGGGTGCCTATAGTCCCAGCTACTTGGGGAGGCTGAGGCAAGAGAATCGCTTAAGCCCAAGAATTGGAGATTGCTGTGAGCTGTGATGCCATAGCACTCTACCGAGGGCAACATAATAAGTCCCTGTCTCCAAAAAAAATAAATAAAAATAGAAAACTATGGCTGAGCATGGTGGCTCATACGTGCAATCCAAGCACTCTAGAAGTCTGAGGCAGGTGGATTGCTTGAGCCAGGAGTTCAAGGCCAGTCAAAACAAGAGCAAGACACTGTCTCTAAAAATAGCTGGGTGAGCGAGTGCCTGTAGTCCCAGCTAATCAGAAGACTGGGACAAGAGGATCACTCGAGCCCAAGAGTTTGAGATTGCTGGGAGCTATGATGCCATGGCACTCTATCAAGGGCAACAAAGTAAGACTCTGTCTCAAAAAAAAAAAAAAAAAAAGGAAAATAAAAGAAAATAGAAAAACTAGCGGGGCATGGCAGGCACCTATAGTCCCAGCTATTCAGGAGGCTGAGGCAGGAGGATCACTTGAGCTCAAGAGTATGAAGTTGCTGAGAGCTATGATGCCATGGGACTCTACCCAGGGCAAAAGAGTGAAATTATGTCTCAAAAAAAAAAAAAAAAAAATTAAAAAAATAACCAGAGTACAGGATAAACACAAGTTCACACAAAGAAGTCTGGCACCTACAGTTCTAAGAGAAATGCAAAGGAATTCATTGCAGTCTACAGTGAATATAAAGCAGAATCAGAGAACGCAGTACCTCTAATTAAGTGCCTAACAAACTGAAAGCAAATCATTCAACAGAACAAAGATCAATCAAAATCATATACAGTCCCTTTCTTTACAAGAAGCCAAAAGCCCAGAAATAAACTGCCAATTGACAGAACCTGCACCTATACCGCACCCATGTAACATCATTTGTTTTTTACATGAAAACTCAGAATAAGACAGACCTCTCTGTAGGGTGTATCATGAATGATCTAACAACCTTATAAAATGATTCGACAAAGCTAAATATATTCGAATTACTGTTATCATAAAAGAAGAAGGAATAAAGCATTAGCTTTTTGACAGAATTTGCTTTCTAGAGCTTCCTAAAGTAACTCAAAATGATACCACGTCTAATGTCTGAAATACAGGAAAGCCTGCACTCAAAACAAAGTGTGATCAAAACTGGAAATAGAAAAGTCGTAAGACCCAAATCTGAGACTGACGATCTTCCTTACTCCCACTTACCTCAGAAGGATGAAGGAAAAAGAAATGATGGTTTACTGCAAATTATTCTGTGGAAAATAGTTCACTGAGAACACAAGAACTACTGAAAACTCCAGGAAGAATGAAGAGGAAATCACTAAACAAAAAGAAACTGAGGCTCAATTTTTTTAGGACCCAAGCTATCAAAAGACTTAAGATCAGGAAGGCTACCATAAATGCACAGAAATGGCAAAGATTTATCTATTACGAAGCAACAAAATTTGATGGAAGAAATTTCAGAGGCAAAAACAGCTTGACTCAGAAATGGGAACTGAAACCAGCTCCCTCTGACAAACAGGCCTAATGACTTTGGCAAGGAAATACCTTTCATCCACCAAAAGTATTAGGAGGGAGAAGTAGACCATATTCCAAATCAAGAAGGATCATACCTTTCTATTTTCTGTATAATCTTTGAGAAAAACAATGTCCGACTCTCTTCTTAGAGTACCACATTGTCCCCAATTCTTCTTGGAAACCCCTGGAGCTATAGTAACAGTATTATCTTAAAAAACAAACAAACAACAAAAAAAAAACCTTCAAGTATATTAACCTAGGGATCCATACAAGCCATAAAACAGATGGGATTACTCACCAAACAAGTAAGAAAAACAAACCCTGGAATACGTTAAGAAATTCATCTTAGCTCGGCGCCTGTGGCTCAAGCGGCTAAGGCGCCAGCCACATACACCTGAGCTGGTGGGTTTGAATCCAGCCCCAGCCTGCCAAACAACAATAACGGCTGCAACCAAAAAATAGCCAGGCATTGTGGAAGGCACCTGCAGTCCCAGCTACTTGGGAGGCGAAGGCAGGAAAATCTCTTGAGCCCAGGAGTTGGAGGTTGCTGTGAGTTGTGATGCCACAGCACTCTACCCAGGACAATAGCTTGAGAATCTAAAAAAAAAAAGAAGAAGAAGAAGAAAAGAAAAGAAATTCATCTTCCAGGGTCAGCGCCTGTAGGTCAGTGAGTAGGGCCCAGACATACACACCAAGGTGGCAGTTTCAAGCCTGGCCCAAGCCAGCTAAACAACAATGACAACTGCAACGAAAAACTAGCCAGGCATTGTGGCGGGCGCCTGTAGTCCCAGCTACTTGAGAAGCTGAGGCAAGAGAATCGCTTAAGCCCAAGAGTTGGAGGTTGCTGTGAGCTGTGACACCACAGCACTCTACCGAGGGTGACATAGTGTGAGGCCCTGTCTCAAAAAAAAAAGAAAAAGAAAAGAAAAGAATTCATCTTCCAAAGATGGACTTGAATTCAGGCTTTTCCTTCACATAGGATCAGAGTTAACTCCCAGTTCTTGGCTCAGCAGATACTATATTTTGTTTTTTAAATTTTGTTTTGTTTTGTTTTTTTGCAGTTTTTAGCCAGGGCTGGGTTTGAACCCACCATCTTCCAGCATATAGGGCCAGCGTCCTACTCCTTTGAGCCACAGGCGCTGCCCCAGATACTGTGTTTAATGTCTTCCAACCTTAGTGTTAGCCCAGGTCAGGTTCTTGGCTGACAAAAATAGGGAAAGAAAAATTTCCATCACGGCTTCAGGAAAAGAAGTCAAATTATTTAATGCAGTGTTCTCAGCACTAAAAGATTCTCAATGCTCAATCTTGCCAATCATATTTCTCAGTCAATCAAAATAAAGCAATGGATTTAAGAACTTAGTCATTTAAATAATCTGAGTGGAAGCTGGATTCCATTTCTCCAACTTTCCAAATAAAGAATAATTATTAAGGGAGAAGGATGCTAAAGTAATGATAAATGGCTGAGTGCTTTCTAAACATATACTGTGTACTCAGCACTATTCTGGGCACGGAGCATTCTTACTGCACTCAAGAAACTTATGAGTGAGAGGCACAAGGGCTGATACCTGTGATCCTAGCACTCTGGGAAGCCAAGGCAGGATTCCTTTAAGTCAGGAGTTCAAGACCAGCCTGAGCAAGAGTGAGAACCCGTCTCTATTAAGAATAGAAAAATTAGGGTGATGCCTGTGTCTCAAAGGAGTAGGGCGCTAGCCCCATATGCTGGAGGTGCTGGGTTCAAACCCAGCCCCGGCCAAAAACTGCAAAAAAAAAAAAAAAGAAAGAAAGAAAGAAAGAAAAATAGAAAAATTAAGTGGCCAGGCACAGTGGCTCACACCTGTAATCCTAGTACTATGGGAGGCAGAGGTGGTAGATCACCTGAGCTTGCAGGTTCGAGACCAGCCTGAGCAAGAGCGAGACTCCATTGTGGAAAGCACCTATAGTCCCAGCTACTTGGGAGGCTGAGGCAAGAGAATTGCTCAAGCCCAAGAGTTTGAGGTTGCTGTGAGCTATGACACCACGCACTCTATCAAGGGTGACAAAGTAAGACTCTGTCTCAAAAAAAAAAAGGAAAAGAAAAAAGAAAAATTAGCTGGGCATTGTGGCAGGCATCAATAATCCCAGCTACTTCGGAGATGGAAGGAGGAAGATCATTTGAGTACAGGAGTTTGAGATTGCTCTGAGCTAGGCTGAAGCCACAGCACACTAGCCTGGGCAACAGAGTGAGACACTATCTCAAAAAGACAAAAAGACAGACAGAGAGAGAAATTAAGAAAAAACGAAAGAAAAAATAAAAAGAAGCTTATGTGATTATTTAGATAACTAAATTTTAAAAATACTTTCAAGTACTAATAAATACTAGAATGAAAATATGGAAAGTGACAGAACAATATCCCCACAACATTTTACCTAGGGTGGCCAGAGAAAGCCTCTTTGAGATGAGATTTAAGATTGGCATCTTGAATTTCTCTTTGAGAAAAGAGGTAGGTGAAATAAAAATTCCAGAGAGGCCGGGTACAGTTGCTTACACCTGCAATCCTTGCTTCAAGTCCTAAGTGGATGATGGCCCGTTTACTTATATGGGTCTTAATTTGTGTGTGTGCATGTATGTGTATGTAGGGGAGGAAGAAATCAGGCTGGGCCCAGTGGCTCACCCCTGTAATCCTAGGACTCTGGAGGCCAAGGCAGGTGGATCGCTTGAGCTCAGGAGTATGAGACCAACCTGAGCAAAAGTGAGACCCAGTCTCTACTAAAAATAGAAAAAAACTAGCCCAGCCTTGTGTCAGGTGCCTGTAGTCCCACCCATAGTCCCAGCTACTCGGGATGCTAAGGCAAGGGGATTGTTTGAGCCCAAGAGATTGAGGTTGCTGTGAGCTAGGACACTATAGCACTCCACCCAGAGCAACAGAATGAGACTCTATCTCAAAATAAAGTGGGGAGGGGGGCGCATATATACCACATATTACATTGGAGCCTTCCTTTTCCCCTATTATCACTATGTCATGAACAGCTTAAAAAAAAAAAAAAAAAAGGCTTGATGCCTGTAGCTCAAAGCAGGTAAGGTGTCAGCCACAAACACCAGAGCTGGTGGGTTCAAATCCAGCCCGGTTCTGCCAAATAACAATGACAACTACAACCAAAAAATAGGCAGGCATTGTGGCAGGCACCTGTAGTCTCAGCTACTTGGGAGGCTGAGGCAAGAGAATTGCTTAAACCCAGGAGTTGGCGGTTGCTGTGAGCTACCCAGGGCAACAGCTGGAGGCTCTGTCTCAAAAAAAAAAAAAAAAAAAAAAAAAACATTTTTAAGAACCAAGCAAGATGGCAGTAGGTATAGGATATTTTCTGACTGGGACAAACCTACCAGATGTTACTATGCTAATGTAGGATGGCTGAGTCTGCCATATTCAGAAGTAAAAGAGAGAGTATAATACAAAGTAACATTCTAAAGACATCTGCAAAAATGCAAGATCTCAGCAGCTACTCTAGGATCCCATCCCCCA
Organism: Loris lydekkerianus; assembly: GCA_963574355.1. NCBI lineage: Eukaryota > Metazoa > Chordata > Mammalia > Primates > Lorisidae > Loris > Loris lydekkerianus. The sequence continues at coordinate 17,401 of CAUYPK010136142.1, read as the reverse complement.
TTCATGCCTCTTCTGTGGAACAATCCTGTGGGCCCACAGAGAAAGAAATGCTAAATAATATCTTTTGAACAGAAAATTCCAAGAAAGGATAATTCTTCCATGTACTCAAGCCATAGCAAATTTCTAAAAACACATTCCTTCTTCAGATAGATATATGAAATGTGTTGTTGATCACTTATAAAACATTAATTTGTAATACTAGCTACTACCACTTAAGTATCAATGCTTTGTGTATACCCTATCTCTAATATCCTCTCTCACCCAACTCTCATTTTATAAACAAAAACCTGGCTCAGGCTCAGCGCCTTTAGCTCAAGAGGCTAAGGCGCCAGCCACATACACCACAGCTGGTGAATTCGAATCCAGCCTGGGCCTGCCAAACAACAATGATAACTACAACCAAAAAATAGCCAAGCATTGTGGCAGGTACCTGTAGTCCCAGCTACTTGGGAGGCTGAAGCAAGAGAATCACTTAAGCCCAGGAGTTGGAGGTTGCTGTGAGCAGTGATGTCACAGCACTCTACCCAGGGTGACAGCTTGAGGCTGTCTCAAAAAAAAAAAAAAAAAACCAGAAACCTTGCTCAATGTGAAGTCAGATGCTCCTGATCAAATAAATAGCTGTTAGTGATAAAGTCTGAGTTCAAAGCTGCAAAACTGGTGTTTTTTTCTTTATCATGTTTTTCTCTATTCTCACTTGCCAACAGAAAAAAATCCAATACATTTAACAAGTATGTTTAGGCACAAATTATTTTCTAAATATGTCTGATGACTTTAGTTCAACTTCTTTTTTTCCATTTAGCATATTTTTGGAAACCATGTGCCAAGCCCTATTGTAGGAGACAGAGAAGATTAAAAAACAAAAACAAAAACAAAAACAAAAAAACCTGGCTCGGTGCCTGGAGCTCAGTGGCTAGGGTGCCAGCCACATACACCAGAGCTGGCGGGTTCAAACCCAGCCCCGGTCTTGAGCAATGAGAACTACAACAACAAAATAGCCAGGCATTGTGGCGGGTGCCTGTAGTCCCAGCTACTTGGGAGACTGAAGTGAGAGAATCACTTAAGCCCAAGAGTTGGAGGTTGCTGTGAGTTGTGATGCCACGACACTACCAAGGGTGACATAGTAAGACTCTGCCTAAAAAAAAAAAAAAAAACAAGCAGAAAAGCCTCCAATTTCAAAGAACTTTCCGTCTATGAGAAGAATACAACATCAAAATACTGCAACTATACTGTACTGAAATGTGGCAAATGTAAGAGTATTTCCTTCAAGGAAATACCAAAATGGTATGGTTTGACGATTCCAGCTACCTTCCCACAAGCAATAGATAACATTAGCTTCTTTATGATGATTCTAGTTTCAATTCTGCTGATACTCTTTTTTTTTCTTCTTTCTCTTTTTTCAAGTTCCCAGACACTGTTAGGAATTTCTACTGATATTCTACAGGCTACATATTCCCCTTCTGGATTCCTGGGTAAAAGGTTCCCAGCGCCCTTCTATATACTGAACTAGCTCAAGTCAACATAAAGCGCCTCCAAAAACAACACTGCGATTTTTGGAAATTCTAGCAATGAAAATAAAGTATCTTTAACTTCTGTGGTCATATTATGGATTTACAGAATTAAAAGCAACTTAAATATCATTTTGAACATACAATCTTTAAAAGTTAAATTCACCTGTCTAAGCCAGGCAAGATGGCTCACGCCTATAATCCCAGCATTCTGGAAGGCCGAGGCAAGGGGATCCCCCGAGCCCATGAGTTTGAGACCAGCTCTAAGCTAGAGGGAGACCTTGTCTCTAAAACAACAGCTGCTGGCAGCATCTGTAACTCAGTGGGTAGGGCGCCAGCCACATACACTGAGGCTGACGGGTTCAAACACGGCCCCGCCAGCTAAAACAATAATTACAACTGCAATAAAAAAAAAAAAAAAAAAAAAGTCAAGAGTTATTAAAAGTTGCTGTGAGCTGTAAGGCCATGGCACTATACCCAGGGCAACAGCTTGAGACTCTACCTCAAAAATAAATAAATAAATAAATAATAAATAAATAATAAAACAGCCAGACGACATGGCAGGCACCTGTAGTCCCAGCTACTTGGGAGGCTGAGGCAAGAGAATCACTTCAGCCCAAGACTTTGAGGTTGCTGTGAGCTATAATGCCACCACAGTACTCTACAGGAGGTGAAAGGAGGTGAGACTCTGTCTCAAAAAAAAAAAAAAAATTCGATGGCGCCTGTGGGTTACTGAGTAAGGCACTGGCTCCATATGCAGAGGGTGGTGGGTTCAAACAGACCCCAGCCAAACTGCAACAACAAAAAAAATAGCCAGGCGTTGTGGCAGGCGCTGGTAGTCCCAGCTACGTGGGAGGCTGAGGCAAGAGAATCGCCTAAGCCCAGAAGTTGGAGGTTGCTGTGATGGCACTGCACTCTACCAAGGGCAATAAAGTGAGACTCTGTTTCTTAAAAAAATAAATAAATAAATAAAAATGCACGTGTCCATTGTTACAAGACACACTAAAGGCAAGCTCTAAGCCATAAATCTAGGTGTCTTAACTCTAATAAGTGCTTCCTTTCCATTGCTGCTTAAGTCTAGTAAAAATGAACTCAATTAAGTTCAAGATTTCTCATTTCATCACTGATAGATGCATCTCTGAGTAAATTTTTATTTTCAATTACAGATAGATGCATCTCTGAGTAAAATTTTATTTTATTTTATTTTATTTCATTTCATTTTGACAATCTCATTTTGTCACCCTCAGTAGAGTGCTGTGAAATCATAGCTCACAGCAACCTCAAACTCTTGAGCTCAAGTGATCCTGTACCTCAGCCTCTTGATTAGCTGAAACTACAGGTACCTGCCACAATGTCCAGCTATTTTTAGAAACAGGACACTCAGGCTGGACTCTCACTCTGTCTCAGGCTGGTCTCAAACTCCTGAGCTCAAGTGTCCATCTGCCTTGGCATCCCAGAGTGCTGGTATTACAGGCGTGAGCCACTGCACCCAGCCTATCATAGCAATTTTAAAGACTAACTTTATCAAAAACAAACATGCTAAGTACCTACCTTGAGGCACATATAGAAGATAAAAAACTGCCTGTCTTTGACAGACATTCTTAAGTATTTGGGAGGGAAATATCAATACATCCTAGAAAACGTCCATCAACAACATCATTATCTTAGCAATAGCTAGTATTTTGGGGTGTTTATGCAGAGCCAGGCACTTTAAATATTATTTCTGATCCTACAAACACTCTTGAAAGACAGGTATTACCATCCCACCTATATATTTGTGGCCACCAGGCTTAAAGAAATATCCTCAAGGGTGGCGCCTGTAGCTTAGTGTGTAGGGTGCCAGCCCCAAATACCGAGGGTGGTGGGTTCATACCCAACCCTGCCAATCCACAACAAAAAAATACCCAGGCATTATGGCGGGTACCTATAGTCTCAGCTACTTGGAAGGCTGAGGCAAGAGAATTGCCTAAGCCCAACAACTGGAGGTTGCTGTGAGCTGTGATGCTACAGCACTCTATCAAGGGTGATAAAGTAAGACTCTGTCTCTAAAAAAAATATATAAATATAAATATATATATATATATATATATCCTCAAATCATCCCACTGCCTCCCAGGGCCTGAGAAAGAATTCAAACCCAGAGTCTATGCTCTTTCCCCACAATACCACGCTCCCTAAGTGCAGAATAACTGCATTGCATGTGTGGCTGTAACATCAAGTAACTAAAACTTTGACATAATCTCCTTACTGGCAGTTATATAATTTAACCATCTTTTCAATCTTTAGATTGGTCTAATTTTCCTTTTTGATTCCTCAAATTAGTCGTCTTACAGGTTTTCTTTTTTCTTTTTTTAAAGAAGCAGAACCCTTTTTCCAAATGAAATTTTATGTGAAAACATTAAAATATATACATGAGCAAAGTTGTGCTGCTGTGGTGTAAGGAGGAGAACCAAAGCTCTTCCTTACTGTCATGGCCAACCCTTAGGCACCTTCAAGGAATGGTTTTTAAAATTATGGCTTAAAGCAGAAAACTCTGCCCTCTCCATTCCAGCTCTGCCATTCATCAGTTATATAATCTATGACAAGAAACAACGAGCTTCACTTTTCTTGTCCTTTTCAAAAGAGATACCACCATCTACTTTATCAGTTACAAATATTACATGGAGGGCAGCGCCTGTAGCTCAGTAGATAGGGCGCTGACCACATACACCAAGGCTGCTAGGTTCGAACCCAGCCTAGGTCTGCTAAAACAATAATGACAACTGCAACAAAAAATAGCCGGGTGTTTGACAGGAGCCTATAGTCCCAGCAATTTGGGAGACTGAGGCAAGAGAATCACTTGAGCCCAAGAGTTTAAGGTTGCTGGGAGCTGTGACGCCAAGGCAACAGGTTGAGACTCTGTCTCAAAAATATACATATATATTACATGGAAAAATAAATATAAAATCCCCTATATATGGCATGCATTGAAAACTTAGATCTCCTTTTTTTTAATCTACATTGTTAACAATTGTTGCCAATTCAAGTAAGCTCAATAAATGTATTTGAAAACATTCTCAGCAGCAAGGAAGCAAACAAGTAAATGTTCCCATAGTTCAAACTTAAAAATAAACAATAAATTAACAAATAAACAAACTGAATAAATCATTAAAGGTACAATGATAATAACTTCCTCTTAGTCCCTACAGAATACTCTAACAAAACATCATAAACTGGGTAACTCATATACAATGAAAATTTATTTTTCATGGTGGCGAAGGCTAAAAGTCCAAGATCAAGGAACCCGCAAAGTGATGTCTGGTAAGAGCCCAGGTTCTGGCTCATAGACAGCACTATCTGTGTTCTCATATGGTAGAAGGGGTAAAAGGGTATCTCTCAGCCCCCATGACCTAATCACTTCCCAAAGGCCATGCTTCCTAATACCATCACCTAGTGGGTGAGGATTTCAACATACAAACTCTAGACAGACATTAACATTTAGACCACAGCAGCCTCCCAGTCACTGATTCATATACCCCAAACCACAACTTTGATTATAGACACAGTAAGTGTGAAGTAAGTTAATGTTGTCCTGAGTACCTTTAACTTCAGCATTTCCTGAACTAAGCATTTAAACTGTCAACTTAATTCTGCATTTAATGAGTATTTTTGTGTTCATGTGTCTTACAACAATCTCATGTAATTTGCCCATTTTCTGGGCTTCTATTTCTCCAGGCACCACACACCAAAAATATATCTATATCACGTCCACTTTCACCTAAGCAACTTTAAATGGGCAGCTGCCTAAAACAGTCATTAAGAATCTATTACCTTGGTAGCACGTGTGGCTCAAAGGGTTAGGGCGCCAGCCCCATATGCCGGAAGTGGGGGGGGTTCAAACCCAGCCCGGGCCAAAATCTGCAAAAAAAAAAAAAAAAAAAAAAAAAGAATCTATTACCTTGGTCAGGTACGGTGGCTCATGCCTGTAATCCTAGCACTTTTGGAAGCTAAGGTGGGTGGCCCTGAGCTCACAGGTTTAAGACCAGCCTGAGCAAGAGCAACACCCCATCTCAAAAAAAGAGCTACTCAGGAGAATGAGATAAGAGGATCACTTGAGGCTGGGCGTGGTGGCTCACGCCTATAGTCCCAGCGCTGTGGGAGGCCGAGGCGGGTGGATTGCCTGAGCTCAGAGGTTCAAGACCAGTATCAACAGCAATGAGCCAGAGTAAGACCCCGTCTCTACTAACAACATCAAAAACAGCCAGACATTGTGGTGGGCGTCATATAATCCCAGCTACTGGGAAGGCAAGGGGACAGAGCATAGCCAGAGGAAGAACATCTAAAAAAAGAAAATGAATACAACAACAAAAAAAGTACTTCAAACGAATGAGCAAGCTAAAATTAAAAAAAAAAAAAAAAGAAGAGGATCACTTGAGCCCACAAGCTGGAGGCTGTGATGAGCTGTGACACCATAACACTCTACCAAGGGAGACAAAGTGACACACTGTCTCAAAAAAAAAAAAAAAATCCATTATCTTGGGCCAAGCATGGTGGCTCATGCCTATAATCCTAGCACTCTGTGTCTGAGCTCACAAGGTCAAGACCAGTCTGAGACAGAGACAGACCCCATCTCAAAAAAAGAGCAGGCATTGTGGCAGGCACCTGTAGTCTCAGCTACTAGGAAGGCTGAGGCAAGAGAATCACTTGAGCCCAAGAGTTTGAGGTTGCTGTGAGCTATGACACTACAGCACTCTACTGAGGGTGACAAAGTGAGACTGTCTCAAATAAAAAAAAAAAAGAGGGCGGCACCTGTGGCTCAGTGGGTAAGGTGCTGGCCCCATATACCGAGGGTGACAGGTTCAAACCCAGCCCTGGGGGACAGCGCCTGTGGCTCAATGAGTAGAGCACCGGCCCCATATACCGAGTGTGGCGGGTTCAAACCCAGACCCAGCCAAACTGCAACAACAACAAAAAAAATAGCTGTGTGTTGTGGCAGCAGATGCCTGCAGTTCCAGCTATTGCTTGAGCCCAAGAGTTTGAGGTTGCTATAAGCTATGACTCCACAGCACTCTATGGAGGTGACAAAGTGAGACTCTGTCTCAAAAAAAAAAAAAAAAACCCAGCCCTGGCCAAACTGCAACAACAACAAAAAAACAGTCGGGCGTTGTGGCAGGAACCTGTAGTCCCAGCTACTTGGGAGGCTGAGGCAAGAGAATTACCTAAGCCCGGGAGTTGGAGGTTGCTATGAGCTGTGACACCATAGCACTCTACCGAGGGTGATAAAGTAAGACTCTGTTTCTAAAAAAAAGAGAGAGAAAAAAAAAAGAATCCATTACCTTGATCTATTATTAATAATGCGTTCCCACTTCCATATACATAACAAGAGACCAAAGCAATTTTACAGGAAAGAGATTCTCAGTCTCAAACTAAGCTGAGCCAATAACTCTCAAATCACACACTCTATAGAAGCCACAGATGTTGGCTTTGATCCCTATGGTTTAGGAAGAATCATAACAATACATCATACACCCAAGACAAGACTCATTTAAGGAAAAAAACATCCCTGAGTACTCAACAGGATGTGTGAGCCAAGATCATTCAGAATATTAATCTTACATTGTACTAGGAGACCTTGAGCATTTCACCTACTCTCTATTGATTATTTCTTCATAAGAAAACTAAAAATACCTCATTAAATGAAGCCAGAGATACTGTTTTGATTAACCGTCAAACACTTATGCCCTGAAGTTACTAGGGACCTCAGTAAGTTTTCTTTGTCATCTCACTCATTAATAAATAAACTCACACCCAAATGATCCCAGAAAGATAATTACTAAGTCTTTGAGGAAGATATTTCACAATTTCACTTAGTAACATTCCAATACTCATAGTCAGGAAGTTCTTTCTAATATGTAATCTATACCCCTTCTGTCGCAATTAAAAACACATTCCCTCTTGTCCTTTCCTCTATGGAAAGAGAACATCTGCTTAACACCACCTGAACAATATTCCTTCAAGGGATTATCAAATATAGGAAGCCCATTTCAAACATCTTCATGTAAATGCGACACAGTTTTATATGGGTCACCTTAGACAAAGAACATGATTAAGAATCTTAAATTCCTAATTCCATCACTGACTTACTTTGAAGATGATAGGAAATTAAAATCATGCAGATGCTATGCATCAATTATCCCATCAGAAAATGTACATAATAAAACCAGAATGTTAGAACCTAGTTCTTGAAAAAGTTAAGCATACAGGAAAGAGATTCTGAGTCCCAAACCAAGCCCAGCCAACAACCAGTCTGAAATCACACACTATGAAAGCTACAGATGTTGGCCTTCATTTCTATGATTCAAGAAGAATCATAATACTCTACCCTAGGACCCTGCAATTCCACTCCTAAGTGTACATGAACTAAGTCTAAAAAGTTCATGTACACACATATTCAAAGCAGCATTATTCAACAATAGCAGAAGGCAGAATCAGTCCAAATGGCAACCAATGGATGAATAAATGAGCAAATTATGGTGTATAAATACTATGAAATATTACTCAGCCATAAAAAAGAATGAAGTACTGATACAAATCCCAGTGTGGATAAACTTCTAAAACATTATGCTAAGTCAAGGAAGCCAGGCAAAAAAGATCATACATTATATGACTCAATTTATTCTGGTTTCAAGAAATAGCGGCTGTCAGGTGCTGATGCAAAGGGGAATGAGAAGAAACCGCTTAATGGGCAAAGAGTTTTATTTTGTAGCAATGGTAATGTTTTGGAAGTAGACAGGTTGCACACCATTGTGAATGTACTAAATGTCACTGGATTGTTCACTTTAACATGGTCATGTGGGGCCAGAGATGGTGACATGCACCTGTAGTCCCAGCTACCCAGCAGGCTATAGGAGGAAGATCGCTTAAGTCCAGAGGTTTAAGGTTGCAATGAGCTATAATGACATCACTGCACTATGGCCTAGCCAACAGAGTAAGACCCTAACTCACAAAAAAAAAAAAAAAAGATTGTGCATCTACTATGACATTGGTTCTCTTTTCTTTTTTTTTTTGACACAGAGTCTCAAGCTGTCACCCCAAGTAGAGAGCCATGGCATCATCGCTCACAGCAACCACCAACTCTTGGGCTCAAGTGATCCTCTTGCCTCAGTTCTTCTATTTTTAGTAGGGGGGGGTCTCTGCAGTTTTTGGCCAGGGCTGGGTTTGAACCCGCCACCTCCAGCATATGGGGCTGGCGCCCTACTCCTTTGAGCCACAGGCGCCGCCCGAGAAGGGGGTGTCTTGATTTTGCTCAGGCTAGTCTCAAACTCTTGACCTTAGGCAATCCACCTATCTTGGCCTCCCAGAGTGCTAGGATCACAGGGGGGAGCCATACACCGGTGCTTGAGAGGGGCAAAAAAAAAAAAAAAAAATCCATAAGATGGTTGTATATGAAATCATTTTTATCTCAATAAATCATTTCTTAAAAAAAAAAAATAACAGGTGTGGTGGCAGGTACCCATAGTTCCAGCTACTTGAGAGGCTGAGGCAGGAAAATAGCTTAAACCCAGGAGTTGAAGGTTGCTGTGAGCTATGACACCAAGGCACTCTAGCTTAGGCAACAAAGTGTGACTCTGTCTCACCAAAAAAAAAAAAAAAAAAAGAATGCTAGGTAAACTAAAACTAATAGGGACAAAGTCCACAAACTGCTTAGCACTTCCCAAAAAAAGTCACCACACAAAATCATAGGTAGGAATAGCAACCATAGCTCAGTGGTAGGGCACCAGCCACATACACCAAGCCCAGCAGATTCAAACCCAACTCGCTCGAGCCAGCTAAACAATGACAACTACAATAAAAAAAAAAAAAAAAACAGCCAGGTGTTGTGATGGGTGCCTATAGTCCCAGCTACTAGGAAAGCTGAGACAGGAGGTTCACTTAAGCCCAAGAGTTTGAGATTGCTGTGAGCTGTGATGCTATGGCACTCTACCAAGGGCAACAAAGTGAACTCTGTCCCCCCCATTAAAAAAATCATCGGTAGGACTGTAACTGTTATGTTTATTAATACCTCAATATAGCTAATTAGATTCTAGGAAAAGAATATATAAATGACAAATAAAATAATAAATAAAATAGAGCTGTGCATTATTATATATTATACTCCACGAAAATAAGAGCCAATAACTGAGTGAAGAACAAAGAGATTAATCAAGCACCTCAGCTAATTAATGATCAGAGGAAAGTAATAAGAAAAGATAAAGAATGAACTTTATCTGATGCTGACATGGGACATTTGAAGTACTACTTGGCTCCGAAAATTGAGGGTGAAGAAGGATCTTAGGCATTCTCAAAATGAAAGAAAAAATAAAACTAAACTCTTTGAGAACTGCTTGAGATGCCAGCATGTACTGAGGTCTTTTTCTGCCACCAAATTTGTACTTCTAAGTACATATGTAGATATTTTCTATAAATAACCTTTTTTTCTCCCCTCCATTCTCTACAATTTGTTTAAAAGTCCAAAGTCAGTCTGGTCTTATTAACCCAAAAATATTTTGCCTTACTTACAAATACTTTTTTTACAATACAAAAGCCTTGACTCTAGCAGCTTTAAGGATTGTTTTTCAATTTAAATAAAATTACCTGAATTTCAAATGCTACAAGGCAGTGCCTTCATTTGGACCATGACTTCTATAAATATTCTATTAAATTCTCAGCTTTAGGTATTCTTGCACAAGAATGTGCTTTCCAGTCTAGAGCTGCCAGGTGGAGATAGCAATAAAAAGTATTTAAAATAGCAGATACCTTGAGAAATTCATTTTTCAAACTTATTTTGTTATTCTAATTTGAGCTTAAGTAATGAATAGGGACAGTAGGGCACATCTTCTGTATTTCACCATTTTGTCCTTTTAGTTAGCAAACAATAATACTTTTCAAAAACAATGTACTCAAAGTTATGTGGGCTTTTTAGGACTAGCATTGTTATAGGCCAGTGTTTCTGTTTAGCCTAGAAAGTCTTTTTTACAAGAGTCTTGGAAGTTTCAGTAGATCTGTAAATAGGGCTCAAGGAGAATGGATGTGCAAAAATTTCTCTAGTAGGAGACTCTAGGGACTTCACTGCCTTAAAGGATGGCATCTGGAATTTCATGGACGTTAGATCTAACCAAAAAAATGAGAAGGCCCTGTAGTTGTGAAGAAAGACTTAACATCCCCAGTAACTGGTCAGTAACAAGGTCACTGGCATGCCCTATGTTGAGAATTTATTAGAATCTTTTCTTCCAGTGTATTTTGTTTTATAGGTAAAATGACTGGTTTCTTTGTTGTATTACTTGGACAGCTCTAGTTATGGGATGTTATAACTCTCTGTATCCATGAAGTGTTTATTACCTACAACGTACCTACAAGTGGAAAAGAAAACTTGCCTATAAAGGGGTCTGATAGAACTTTTGTGGGCGATGGAAATATTTTATCTAGACGTGATGGTTCTTACTACATGCAAATGTCAGGACATCCAACTGTGTTTTATATAAGTTATACTTTAATAAACCTAACTTTTTTAAAAGCTTAAAAAAAAAAATGAACTTTAACAGCCAATAATACCAAAATACAAAGACCCCAACAATAAGTTAGGGTATACATTAAAATAACTAAAAGAGTAGAATTGGAATGCTCCTAACACAGAGAAATGTTAAATGCCTGAGGTGACAGACATCCCATTACCCTAATTTGATTAATTCACATTGTGTGCCTATAACAAAACATCATACATACATACCCTATAAAGACAGAACTATTATATGCCCATAATAAATATTATCTTTTTAAAGAGACAGAGTCTCACTTTGTCACCCTCAGTAGAGTGCCATAGTATCACAGCTCACAGCAACCTCCAGCTCTTGGGCTTATGCAATTCTCTTGCCTCAGCCTCCCAAATAGCTGGGACTACAAGCGTCCACCACAACATCTGGCTATTTTCCTGTTGCAGTTTGGATGGGGCCAGGTTCGAACCCAACACCCTCAATATATGGGGCTGGCACTATACCCACTGGGCCCCAGGCACCGCCTGCCCATAATGATTAAAAATTAAAAGTTAAAACAAAAACACATGGCTCAGCACCTGTAGCTCAAGCAGCTAAAGCGCCAGCCACATACACCAGAGCTGGCGGGTTCAAATCCAGCCTGGGCCCACCAAACAATGACAATTACAACCAAAAAGTAGCTGGGTGTCGTGGCCGGCGCCTGTAGTCCCAGCTACTTGGGAAGCTGAGGCAAGAGAATCACTTAAGCCTAGGAGTTGGAGGTTGCTGTGAGCCTTGATGCCACAGCACTCTACCCAGGGTGACAGCTTGAGGCTCTGTCTCAAAAAAAATGGGAGACCAAGGCAGGTGGATTGATTGAGTTTACAAGTTTGAGACCAGCCTGAGCAAAAAGTAAAACCCCGTCTCTACTAAAAAATAGAAAAACTGAGGCAAAAGGATTTCTTTAACCCAAGAGTTGAGGGTTGCTGTAAGCTATGAAGCCACAGCACTCTACCCAGGGCAACAGTTTGAGACTGTCTAAAACAAACAAAACAACAACAACAAAAAAAAAATACAAAGACCCATTCCATTCAGTAAGGTAAAAAGAGGAAATTGAAAGTTAGCAAAGTTTAAAAGTACACAAAGTTAATGTACACAGCTATGATTTAATAATAAATAAATAAATAAAAGTACACACAGTAGAAAGTAGTCCAGGTAGTGGCTCATGCATGTAATCCTAGCACTCTGGAAGGCAAGGGGATCCCTTGAGGTCAGGAGTTCCAGACCAGCCTGATCAAGAGCGAAATCCACTACTCCTTCACCCCCAAAAAACACAGTCAGAAGGGTGGCACCTGTGGCTCAATGGATTAGGGCGCCAGCCCCATATGAGGGAGGTTGTGGGTTCAAAACCCAGCCTCGGCCAATAACTGCAAAAAAACAAACAAACAAAAAAAAAAAAAAACACAGTCAGGCATGGTAAGGTCTTTGTGCCTGAAAAGATCAGAAACAAAAAGATCCCTTGGACCTAGGAACTTATACAATGAGGTTATAGCGAGCAACTTATTACAATGCTACAGCACTCTACTGGGCAAAAGGCAACTTTATCATAAAAAAAAAAAAAAAAAAAAAAAAATCTGACAAAGGCCTAATAACCAGAATATACAGAGAACTCAAACTGATCATTAAGAAAACACCAGGGCGAGAAATATATGTAACTAGAAGTGTACAAGAACATATACAAAGACATAACAAAGTTCATCAGGGGAATTTAAAACAAGATCAGATAAATGGAATTGAAGAATGATTGCTTAATAATCTTAATTATTCCTAAGTAAATGTATGGGATTGATTCAATTGTAAGAAAAATACCCATCAATTGAAAAGAAAAAAAAAAAAAAAAGAAAGAAAGAAAACACCAGGGCGGTGCCTGTGGCTCAAGGAGTAGGGCAATGGCCCCATATACCAGGGGTGGTGGGTTCAAGCCTGGACCTGGCCCAAAAAAAAAAGAAAAAAAGAAAAGAAAAGCACAAACTCCATCACTGGGCAAGAGACATGAACAGAACTCTCTCCCAAGGAGACAGACAAATGGCCAACAAACACAAGAAAAAAACGCTTTGTCCCTAATTATCAGAGAAATGCAAATCAAAACCACCTTGAGATATCACCCAACCCCAGTGAGAATAGCCCACATCACAAAAATCCCAAAGCTGTAGATGATGGCGTGGGTGTGGAGAGAGGGAAACACTTATACACTGCTGGTGGGATTTTTTGAAAGAAGTATGGAGAATCTGCAGAGAGCTAAAATTAAACCTTCCATATAATCCTGCATTCTTTTTTTTTTTTTTTTTTTTTTTTTGAGACAGTCTCACTATGTTGCCTTTGGTAGAGTGCTATGACATCACAGCTCACAGAAACCTCAAACTCTTGGGCTTAAGCGAGTCTCTTGCCTCAGCCTCCCAAGTAGCTGGTACTACAGGTGCCCTGCACAACGCCTGGCTATTTTTTTGTTCCAGTTGTCACTGCTATTTAACTGGCCCAGGCCAGGTTTGAACCCTCCAGTGTATGTGGCCAGCACCCTACCCACTGAGATATGGGTGCTGCCTCCCGGGCTGGTTTAGAACCCACTAGCCGAGCCCAATCTTGCAATCTTATTAGTAGGTATCTACTCAGAATAAAAATCAGAAAAAAAGAGAAAAAATCATTTTACAATATGGACATTGGCACTAGAATGTTTATTACAACTCAATTCACAATTGCCAAGACATAGAAACAGTGCAAGCGTCCATGAACTCACAAATGGATAAACTACGGTGTATGTATACCATGTAATACTATTCAGCCATAAAGAAAGATGGAGACTTTACATCTTTTGTATTAACCTGGATGGATTTGGAGAACATCCTCCTAAGTAAAGCATCATAAGAATAGAAAAACAACCATCCAATGTACTCAATACTAATATGAAACTAATATGAACTACTATATGCCCACTCAAGAAAAAAAAAAACACAATTAAATTCAAGTAGTGAGTGGAGGGAGGGAGGAGGGAAACTGAAGAGGGGAGGGGATTTGGTAAGATCTCACCTAATGGGTGCAATGTAGAGGTATATAGCACACTTCCTGGGTGAAGGGCTCAACTACGACTTGGATTTTTTACCTAACAAACACAGACAATGTAAGCTACTCATTTATACTCATATATTAATCTGAAAAAATTTAAAAAAAAAATTTTTATTTTTTTTTGAGACAGAGTATTGCTCTGTCGCTCTGGGTAGCGTGCCCTGGTGACATCGTAGCTCACATCAACCTCAAACTCTTGGGCTCAGGAGATCTTCTTGCCTCAGCCTCCCAAGTAGCTGGACTACATCATACCCAGCTGGTTTTCCTATTTTTAGTAGAGATAAAGGTCTAACTCTTGCTCAGGCTGATCTCCAACTCCTGAGCTCCGGCAAGCCACCCACCTTGGCCTCCCAGGGTTCTAGGATTAAGAGGCGTGAACCACTGCACTCAGCCAAAAAAATGTTTCTTAAAAGTATATAAAATGGGCAGCACCTGTGGCTCAGTGAGTAGGGCGCCAGCCCCATAATACCGAGGGTGGCAGGTTCAAACCAGGCCCCAGCCAAACTGCAACAAAAAAACAGCCGGCATTGTTGAGGGCGCCTATAGTCCCAGCTACTCAGAAGGCTGAGGCAAGAGAATCACCTAAGCCCAAGAACTGGAGGTTGCTGTGAGCTGTGATGCTACAGCACTCTACCAAGGGCAACAAAGTGAGACCCTGTCTCTAAAAAAAAAAAAAAAAGTACATGAAGTACATAAATCCTTAACCTCCAAGGCCAATATACAGAGACCGTAAGAATCATCACTCTCCTCATTTTCTAAGTATCCTCACAGCCTCTGCCCTTCCTCCTTAAATACCACCTCCTAGGAAGACACCAAGGCTAAGCAGCCAAGAACACAAAAATAGAAAGGTATGGTTCTTATTTTCCTGTCTCATGAATGAGCTCTTAAGGAGAAACAGACATGGTAATAACAAAAACATACAGACCATATCCACCCCCATATACACACTCCTTAACCCAATTCAGTCTAACTTCTGGCCCTACATTCCTCCAACACTGTTTTTGCTATAATCATAAATGATCTGTGTTGCTAAAGCCAACAAAATGCACTGACCACTTCTTGAAACATGGTCATCTCTTGGTTTCTATAATAACACAATCTCCCAGATTTTCTCTTAAATTCCTTAGACTTGGTCCTAAGAATTCATCTCTTCCTACTTTATATTTTTTCTCATCAATTTTCCTTGGCCATACATATAATCTCTATACCAGTATCATCCAGATTTATTTCCAGCACTTTTGTGAATCAGCCCAAAGACTGCTTACTTGATATCTACACTTCTATGTTTTCACAGACATCTCATACTTAGCATGACTAAAACTGAGGTCTTCATTCCACTCCTCAACTACAGTCAAAATCAGCTCGTCCTCCAATGTTTCCATCTCAGAAATGGCATCTTCATCTACCCAGATGCTCATGCCAGAAATCTATGATCATACTTGACATCTCCATGTTCCTACATAGCCAAGCCATCAGTAAGTCTTGCTTGTCCTAATTCTAAAATATCTACTGACTCTATCTACTCTCCATCTCCACTGCCTATAGCCTACTCTAAACCATCATTGTGCTGGCCATGGTGGCTCACACCTATAACCCCAGAATTTGGGAGGCTGAGGAAGGAGGGTCATTTGAGGCCAGGAGTTTAAGATAAGCCTGGGCAACAAATCAAGATCCCATCTCTACAAAACAGAAATCAGAAAATTAGCTAGAAAGGTGGCATGCACCTGTAGTCCCAGCTGCTCTGAAGGCTGAGGAGGCAGGATCTCACTTGACCCCAGGAGATCAGTGCCAACCTGGTGCAACATGGTGAGACCCTGTCTCTTAAAAATCAATAAAAGACATAAATAATTCAGGTCCCCCTAGTTCAGTCTCTTTTTTACTTCTCCATCACTGGACTTAACACACTTTGCAATTACTGTCATTTTCTTTACTGTCTCTTCTCTGGATTATAATCTCTATTAAAGGAATGAACATCTATTTTTTTCACTCTTTTCAATCAGTAAAATGACTTAGTTTAGAGACTTTAGAATTGTTTGTAGTAGTTTAGGATCAGTATAACTTAGGGATTTAGAGCAGGGAACCATGGAGCCAGGCTTCTTAGACTAAAATCCTGGTTCTGTCACTTGCTAGCTTGATAGCTGAGGCAAATTGCTAAACCTCTCTGGGCCATCATTGCCACGTCTATAAAATAGGAAGAATAAGAGTACCTACATAAGATACCTATGAAAAGAACTAATGAAGCAAAATACTCTAGTACCTGGAACAAAGCATTCAAAGAATGGTGGTTCTCCTTATAACTAAGATTTGCTATAAGAACAAATATATGAAAAGGGAAGAGCAGAATCACAGAGTCACAAACAAGAAATAGTTCTGAAAGATCTCACAGGAATACAGTAGAACCTCCATAGTCGACCACCTCCCTACACGACCACCTTCTTTTTATCTGTGGGGTTTTTTTTTTTTTGGAAACAGAGTCTCATTTTGTCACCCTTGGTACAGTGCTATGGAGCCACAGCTCACAGCAACCTCAAACTCTTAGACTCAAGCCATTCTCTTGCCTCTGCCTCCCAAGTAGCTGGAACTACAGGCGCCCACCACAACACCCGGCTATTTTTTGCGTCACAGCTCACAGCCACCTCCAACTCCGGGGTTTAAGCGATTCTCCTGCCTCAGCCTCCTGAGTAGCTGAGACTACAGGCGCCTGCCACAATGCCTGGCTATTTTTTTTTTTTTTTTTTTTTACAGTTTGGCCAGGGCTGAGTTTGAACCCACCACCCTCAGTATATGGGGCCAGCGCCCTACTCACTGAGCCACAGGCGCCGCCCAACATCCAGCTATTTTTTCAGAGATAAAGTATCATTCTGGCTCAGGCAATCCACCAGCCTCAGCCTCTCAAAGTGCTGGGATCATGGGCCTGAGCTGCCTCACCCAGCCTGACCACCTTCTTAAGGTGACCTAATTTCAAAAATGGAACACACACCACATGTACAAACCATTACAGTAGGCCTAGTTCCTTATGTTGACCACTGAGTTCCTGTCCATTGGGTGGTCAACTTACAGAGGTTTTACCATAGTTAAAAACACGGAAGCAACTCACAATTTTATAAGGGCATAAAGGGATAAGAATAATAACTCAGTCCAAGGACAGTTGCTCATGCCTATAATCCTCAAACTTTGACAGGACAAGGCAAGAGAATGCTTTAGGCCAGGAGTTAGAGACCAGCCTGAGCAACACAGTGAGAGTCTCTCTACACAAAAAAAAAAAAAAAAAAAAAAAAATCTTTAAAA